>RJWK010051189.1:0-16032 GCA_004363435.1 Platanista minor | reverse complement strand
ACAAGAGAAGCCACTGCAATGAGAAGCCTGCGCACCGCAACAAAGAGTAGTCCCCGCTCGCCGCAACTAGAGAAAGCCTGCGCACAGCAACAAAGACCCAATGCAGACAAACATACATACATACATACGTACATACATAAATAAATTAAAATGTTTAAAAAAGTAAACGTGGTTTGTGGGATTCCCTGGTGGCGCAGTGGATTAAGACTCCACACTCCCAATGCAGGGGGCCTGAGTTCGACCCTTGGTCAGGGAACTAGATCCCACATGCATGCCACAACTAAGAGTTTGCATGCTGCAACTAAGGAACCCGCCTGCCACAACTAAGGAGCCGGCAAGCCGCAACTAAGGAGCCCACCTGCCGCAAATAACACCTGGAGCAACTAAATAAATAAATGAGAAATAATTTCTTAAAAAAAGTGTATGCGGGGGCTTCCCTGGTGGCGCAGTGGTTGAGAGTCTGCCTGCCGATGCGGGGGACGCAGGTTCGTGCCCCGGTCTGGGAAGATCCCACATGCCGCGGAGCGGCTGGGCCCGTGAGCCATGGCCGCTGAGCCTGCGCGTCCGGAGCCTGTCCTCCGCAGTGGGAGAGGCCACAGCAGTGAGAGGTCCGCGTACCGCAAAAAAAAAAAAAAGTGTATGCGGTTCGTTACGCTTCAGTAAAAAGGCGGTTTTAAAAAGAAAAACAGTTTACTGTAAATTGCAAAGTTCTTTGACTGGACAGAGAAGCCATCCTTCATTTACAAAATGAGTTTGGCCAATGGCATTAATGAACAAGAATCCTTCAAATCAGACGGCAAACAGGACATGACTTTTTACCAGTTCCTTTTCCTGACTTTGCCCCCAAGGCAGAGGCACTTTTCCTTTCCCCCTGAAACGGGGAAGGTTTGTGGTGAAGCCGACATACTGGAGTGGAAGAGAACCAGAAGGGAGGCTCTGGGAGAGAGGGTACCCCCAAGACAGACCTCTCGTGGCCTGGCATGCTGGACAACACCATCCATGTCCCATGGCCTGGCTTTATCCTCAGGTCCTGGCAGGGAAAAGACAACTTTCCCCGGATGAAGAAATTTCAAACTTCGCTCACTACTCCCAGAGGCTCTTGATCAATTTACCGCACACACGTGTGTATATGTGTGGAGCTATGAGCAAGTTGGAGAGTGCTGGCCCCTTGAGGACATTTTCACCCCCATGTCATATTTTCTGTCACGTTAGATCTCCATAGGCCCCTCCACACCAGGACACTGTGATAGATAAAATACAAGCAGTCCCTGATGTCTAGCAAGGGCAAGGGCACAGGCACGGTGCTAACCGTGCCACACAATGTTAGTTATTATTCCTGTTAAAAGTGAGAGAACTAAAACTCAGACAGGTTAAGCAGGAGGGCTGGAATCTGACTCCAGTCTGTCCAGCCCCAGAGTCCATCCTTGCCTTCTCCTGATACAGTTAGCTGGCACACAAATGACCACTACAGGTGACAGGTCCCACCATGTAGACTTGTTCTCAAACTCTGTTAGAAATTAAAATTATTTTAAATCTAACCATCTTAAACTATTCCTTAAGTAAACATTAAAATGAATAGACTGAGCTTTACCACTAGAAGAACTACTAAACACTAGGTAAAGTACAAGTAAGCTAGTTATTGGGTTATTTTTAACTTAGTAAAGTAACAATTATGCTAAAATAGCTGCACTGTGTTCCCAATGCCTACAAATTAGTGATAATAAAAATGTATTTCGGGCTTCCCTGGTGGCGCAGTGGTTGACAGTCCGCCTGCCGACGCAGTGGACACGGGTTCGTGCCCTGGTCTGGGAAGATCCCACATGCCACGGAGCAGCTGGGCCCGTGAGCCATGGCCACTGAGCCTGCGCGTCCGGAGCCTGTGCTCCGCAACAAGAGAGGCCACAACAGTGAGAGGCCCGCGTACTGCAAAAAAAATTTTTTAAAAATGTATTTCAACTTGCCATATGAATATATGTTGTAGCTTTTCAAAAAAATACATAGTGGTCATTAAAAGGAATTAATTTGTAAACTGAGCACTTTCCGAACTGTAAACCACCTTCACTCCTCTGCTATGGATCTGCCATTACATGTTGCCCACTTCTGGGTCCTGGACTCCAGTCATCCGAGACCCCAGATCTCAGCTCTGCCTACAAGCTGGTCAGAGTCTCAGGTCATAAAATGAAGGTGTTTCAGCCAACCCTGCAGCCCTGAAACAAAAAAACGTGCCAGACCTCACTAGTGGCTCTGCTTAAGGTCTTCTAAGAAGACACCCTCGGGACTTCCCTGGTGGTGCAGTTGTTAAGAATCCGCCTGCCAATGTAGGGGACACAGGTTCGAGCCCTGGTCCAGGAAGATCCCACATGCCATGGAGCAACTAAGCCCGTGCACCACAACTACTGAGCCCATGTGCCACAACTACTGAAGCCCATGCGCCTAGAGCCTGTGCTCCACAAGAGAAGCCACCACAATGAGAAGCCCACACACCACAATAAAGAGTAGCCCCCTCTCCCCAAAACTAGAGGAAGTCCGTGCACAGCAACAAAGACCCAACGCAGCCTTAAATAAATAAATAAAAGAAGAAGACACCCTCATTTTGGTGGGAATGCAAACTGGTACAGCCACTATAGAGAACAGTATGGAGGTTCCTTAAAAAACTGAAAATAGAGCTACCATGTGAGCCAGCAATCCCACTCCTGGGCATATATCCGGAGAAAACCATAATTCGAAAAGATACATGCACCCCAGTGTTCACTGCAGCACTATTCACAATAGCCAGGACGTGGAAGCAACCTAAATGTCCGTCAACAGAGGAATGGATAAAGAAGATGTGGTACATATATACAATGGAATATTACTCAGCCGTAAAAGAACAAAATAATGCCATTTGCAGCAACATGGATGGACCTAGAGATTCTCAAACTGTGCAAAGTAAGTCAGACAGAGAAAGACAAATATCATATGATATTGCTTATATGTGGAATCGAAAAAAAGGCTACAAATGAACTTATCTACAAAACCTAAATAGTTACAGATGTAGAAAATAAACTTATGGTTATGGTGGGGGGGTGGTGTAAGGGTAGGGGAGGGATAAATTGGAAGACTGGGATTGACACATACACACTACTATAGATAACTAATAAGGACCTACTGTATAGCACAGGAAACTCTTACTCAATACTCTGTAATGGCCTATATTAGGAAAAGAATCTAAGAAACAGTGGATATATGTAATTGTATAACAGGTTCACTTTGCTGAAACTAACAAAACATTGTAAATCAATTACACCCTAATAAAAATTTAAAAAAAAAGAAGATACCCTCATTTTATCATCTCCTACTGGGAACTCTATCCTCCACACCTCATCTGTGTCCATTCTTTGGGCCTCAGCTACATCTCTTAGTGGTTCCCCCCACCCACTTCACCCTGGTGATCCACATGGTTTCTACTCCTTCCACCCTAATATCACCTCTGCCCTCCTTAGAATATCCAACCCTGCCCTCCCCACAAACACTTCTTACACCCCCACTCCCTCCTCTCTCTCTTCACCCAGGAGTCCCACACCCCCTCTCCTTCCTCATCCTCCAAAACATCCTAATCACCAAGCCCATGGCTTCCCATGGAGGGTGACAATGCAGGTCACTGTCCTTTTCCTGAGGCTCTCCTCTCTTGGCACTCCCCTTCTTATTTCCTTCTTCCTGGTACTGATATTCTCTGGGAAACTTGGTTCTGCCCAATCCCTATTATCTAAGCAGGACCGAGTCACTGTGAGATCCTTCAGTTCTCTTCTTGGAGTCTTCCCCTGCGAAGCTCCAGAAGCCACTGTCTGCTCAGCTTTCTCCTGTCCTCACCTTAGAAGATGCTACCTGTGATTTAGTGAGAAAATCTTCAAGTGTGACATTACCAAACTTCATCTGCAAGTTAAAACATGCCACGTAAGAATGAGGAGGTTTGCTGTATCACCAACCGATAGGCAGTTAATTCAGCATAGAAACAGGGTCACTTTCTAAATAAACACAACTGCAGTTCTGCATGTTAAATATCTTTGGGCAACAGAAAATTCAACTTGTTCTATTTATGCTTGGCTATTAGATATTTAGGATCTTACTAATCGAAAAATACATCAAATTCACTTGACATTTCAAAGTATAAACAACTGTTAAAGAGTTGTTTATTTTTATTTATAAATTATGCTTAGTTTGCTACCATGGCCACAAGAAGAGCAACAGCAGCAAAACCAGACATTCCTGCCCAACAGATCTTCCTAAAACACTTTACTGCTCACTCAGGTGCCAGACCAGGTCCTTAGACAAACAAGAACCCTGTCCTCAAAGAGAACATTCTTCATTCTCTCGTTGACCACTGTGAAAATGCTCCCCCACCAGGCCCAGGCAAACATCATGCTCCACAAACCTGTCCCCAAAGTCCTTTCCAGCCTGAATTCTATCTCTCCAGTGCCAGGATGCTGGCCCAGCCACACCTGCAAGGTCACTCTACCTGCCCACTTCAGGAGCCCGGCCCAGGTGACCCAGGGCTCCCCCACCTAGACCACTCCACAGACCACCTCCCCCCGAGTCCCAATAACACCTGAACCTCCAACAAGTGAGACGCTCCTGGGAAGGAAAAAGTTGCATCTCTGTACACACAGCCCTGCATACTTGGCCAAAAACCAAGGACTTTTGGAAATCGTTTTCTGGAAAACCACATACTATGGCACTCTTGTACATATTCAGCTCAAACCCCCACCCCCAACATACACACTCACGCGCTGGTCCTCACTAGGCATGGAACTTACCAACTACCACGGAGAAGGTGCTTGTACTCAGATCTTACCCAAACCATTTAAAATACTCACGACACCAACATACAGGATCACACTCCTCCTTTTCCTCCCAAATTAATACTTTAGTATTTTAATAAAATAGTGAACCATACTTTAAGCCTAAAGTGTTTATATACTCTTCCAAGTTCTCTATATATAAACTTTTAATACTAACTACAAAATCTAAGTTCATTTTAAAGTTGGAATAAAATCATTGTTATTCAAATAAGAGACCAACCATAGGCTGTCGTATTTTTAAAACTCCTCAGTGATTTTTCAATTCAGTAAGCAAGTATGAAACAAACAGTAAGAATACTTATTAACCTCTGGGGACTTCCCTGGTGGTCCAGTGGTTAAGACTCTGCACTTCCACTGCAGGGGGCGTGGGTTCAACCCCTGGTCAGGGAACTAAGATCCCCGCATGCCTTGGGCATGGCCAAAAAAAAAAAAAAAAATTTCAACCTCTGCGTATTCACTCTAAGTTACATTTGCTTTGCTTTTAAACTTTCACAATTTTTTTTAATGTTAAAAAGAACTTAGAACATAAAACTGAGTTTAATTTCAAGAAAAAGATTTTTAAAACAATTTCTCTGCATTTAGCTAGCACCAATCGTCTTTACATTTTTCCTATAACCTGTCGCTATGATTACCATACACCAACAACTTGGAAACAATGCCTTAAAAAAAGGGAGGTGCTGCAAAATCCTAACAGTTATCCACTCATCTCACACTGTAAAAATGCCAAAACCCCTTCCATGAAAAAAACCACTCCCCTCTCTCAGTATGGGCAGAGGTTCCCAGGCCCAGAAGTCCAGGGCTGGTGGTAGCCTTGGTGGCCCAGGGACTCTTCACTGTGCACTAGCTGGAGGTGAAGGCCAGAGACCCCGCATCTACTCATCACCTTTTTTTTTTAAGATGTTTTATTTTTATTTTTTATTTTTGTTTTGTTTTTTGTTGTTGTTGGTTTTCTTTTTTTTGGCCCTGCCACGTGGCACGTGGGATCTTAGCTCCCCGGGATCAAACCCGCACCCCCTGCATTGGAAGCGTGGAGTCTTAACCCCTGAACCACCAGGGAAGTCCCCCCATTGCCCTTCTTACTCATCTCCTCTGAAAGCCTCACTCCACTCCTCAAAAGTCTGAATTCTGCTCCCTCGCAGAAAAATCAATTTATTTCCATTTTTGGAATGTCAACACAAATGGTTTTGGCTGAATGGTAATAACAGAATTTTCTTTAAAAACCTCAAAGTTCTCAGAGTAAAAATATAATGCCCTTTGCTGTGATGCCAAGTTATTTGTAAACAACAAATCATCAAATTAAAAAGCTGCCATCAGATCCCTACTATCGATTTTATGCAATCTATAGTACAAATACACACAAACAGCGTTCTGGTTTCAAAAATAACATTCTTTGAAATGCTCCCATCAAGATTTAAGGAACTAGCTGGTGCAGATTTCCAGGCTAAGCAGTAACACAGCACCCACATACAAAAGTGAAGAAATAAAGAAAAGCAAGAGCTCTTATCACTGTCTCCAACAACTGAAAGCAGTCAAAAATTCCAGTCTGTGGAGAAAGGTTCTACTTGGAATAATCTACAAAGCCCCTGAGGAATAATTAGCATTTCCTAGAGAGCAAATTTGCTTTTCAAGCAGACTAAATGATAACTTCACAAATCCATAGAACCAAGCTGAACTGCTTTGTAGCAGGATTGACAGTTCCTCAAGAAGCTCCTTAATTATACTCTATAGCACCTTATAAAAACTTCTAAATAATCGACTTTTTAAAAAGTTATGTTGAAAGTATCTAGTTTTCCAAAATTTTAAGGTTCAGAGCACAGATTTAAAAATCCATCATGCTTCAAGAGCTTTCAATTTTTAGGCTACAAAAAACAATGAGAAAAAGAAGTCCTTGCAGCTTAAAAAACACACGCTTGAAATAATAACACTACTGAAAACGAGTAGAACAAAAAGAAAGTAACAGATAACCCAACATCAGTTAAGAAAACACAGATTTTTGTTTTGGGCAGTTCCACCAACCAGAGCTTTACATTTCTATTCCATACTACCTCCATGCTAGTTACGAAAAATATATGCGAACTCCCAGAACGCACAGAGTACCCCAGAAAACCTCAGCCCACGTGGACAGCTGCCTGAGCCTCCAGCTTTGGATAGGTGAGGATGGGGGGTCCCGGGCAGGAACTGTAGTCTGTGTTCTGGCAGTGGTTACGGTGGATGAGGTCGGGACATTGGGGTCATGGACTGAGATCCGGTCGGGATGATGGGATTTGGGTCTGGTTCTGGTCGCAGGAAGAACGAGCCCAGATGTCGGGATCTAGGTCCTTGGTTGGGAAGATGGACAAGGGCTTGGGGTCGGAATGGGGCTCCGAGTCTGGGTCCTGACTGTGTCCTACTCGTGGCTAGGTCCAGGCGGGGATCGCTGGCCGGGGGCTGGGTCCTGTAGGTGGGGGCAGCAGATCCCGGGGGGGTGGTCAGGACCCAAATCTGGGTCCTCCTGGTCGTAGGTGGGGGTAGGGGGTCGTGGATCGTGAGTCGGTGGTCCGGGTCGGGGTAGAGGTCGTGGTCGGGGTTCGGGTCCCGCCGGCCAGGCCGCACCCCCGCCCTCCCGCCCCCCCGGCCCGGGCCCCACTCACACGCGCGGCAGCTGCAGTGGCGGCGCCCCGCGCCTTTGGAACACGCCGTCCACGAACACGCCATTCTTGCCGAGGCAGCGCAGGTAGAAGTCGCCGCCCGCGTCGGGCCCGGGCTGCGCCGACGGCTCCGGGGCCGCCCCGCCATGGCCGCCGCCGCCCGGGGGCGTGAAGATCTCGAGGTGGCGCCGCGAGATGAAGCTCGAGTGGCCCATGCTCACGTCCACCGAGCCCTGCGACGAGTTGCGCCCGATGGTCACCGAGCGCTTCTTCATCAGGTACTCGAACTCGCGGCCCTCGAGGCGCGCCACGGCCCAGCCGCCAGGCGGGGACCCGCCGCCCGCGCCCCCGCCGCCCCCGGCGCCGCCGCCCGCGGAAGGCCCGCCCGCGCCCGGGAGCGCCGCGGCCGCCGCCATGGGCCTGCGAGGGCCCGGGCCGCCTTCCGCCGCCGCCACGGAGCTAAGGGCCGAGCGAGGCCGCCGGCCGGCGAGCGACGAGCGGCGGCGAGGGGCGGGACACGCGCGGCGCGCCGCGGGCCGGCGCCCGGCCCGTGACTGACGGCGGCACCCGCCTATAGCGGCGGTGCACGGCAGTGGGGCTACCAGAAGCTGGTCAATGGCGAGGCACGCCGGCCGTGCGCCCGCACGTCGGCCGCGGCGCCCGACGCAGGCGCGGTTTTTGGCGGCCTGGAAAACCAGGTACGGAGCAGGGCGGCCGTGGAGCCGCCGAGCCGACGCAGGGCGCTGCGCCGAGCGGGTAACCAGGATGGGGCGGGGGCCGGACCGGGCCGGGCCGGGCCGGGCCGGGGTCAAGGTCGGCGGGGGCAGGTGGCGGGGGCCTGCACACTCCGCACCCGGCCTTGTGCTTTGCCACTGCCGTCATGCGCGCATCCTCAAGCGTGGCCGGAGCCTGCCTCGTGTTAGCAGCCGAAATCCACGCGTTTCCACGGTTGCAGTGGCTGTAAGACCCCCACCGTGCGTGTCTGCGGGCTGGCAAGGAGGGAGAGAAGAGTGGGGAGAGTCCGTGAGGAGCGTCCACGGGGGCAGGGGGAGGGTCCTCCGGGAGGAGAGTGGCGAGGGCCCGCTGGGAGGGTCCAGGGGAGCATGGGGAGGGGGCGAGGGGAGGGGGCGAGGGGAGGGGCGCAGGAGCGCGGGCCAGCGTCCCGACGCTGTGGGCCTGGAGTGAGCGGGAAACTTCGAGGGCCGCAGGCAGGTCGGGCTCCGGCGGCAGAGCCCGGCACTTGGTCTCTGTGTAAAAACCCATTCTAGGGCTTCCCTGGTGGCACAGTGGTTGAGAGTCCGCCTGCCGATGCAGGGGACACGGGTTCGTGCCCCGGTCCGGGAAGATCCCACGTGCCGCAGAGCGGCTAGGCCCGTGAGCCATGGCTGCTGAACCTGCGTGTTCAGAGCCTGTGCTCCGCAACGGGAGAGGCCACAACAGTGAGAGAGGCCCGCGTACCGCAAAAAAAAAAAAAAAAAAAAACCCATTCTAAAGAAATGGAAATTAACGTGCTCCTCTGAAAACGACATCTGCCTGTCTCATTTGCCGTAGATGTGTTTGCGGTTATAGTACAAACCCCCAAGGGTTAATACTGCTTTGAACCATGAGCGTGGCAAAATCTCCTAGACAGAAGAAAAGTAGTTTCGTTAAATACTTATTATATGTGGGAGAGATTTTAGGTGGTGTTGAGACAAGAATGTAAGTATTGGGTTTGGCCAATGTTCGTTCGGGTTTTCCGTATGGGAAGACCCGAACGAACTTTTTGGCCAACCCCTAATAAGTGGGGAACCTTTGGTTTTCAAACAAAACACAGTCGATCAAAAGAAAGAGCATCCCATCAAGTATAACTGATGTTTTCAAACCAGTTGTCAAAGTGACCAGTGTGTTGTCCCGAGGTCCTGGTGCTCTGGGGGGGACAACCACCACTCTGCCTGGCATTCGGAAGCTTCCTTGTGATAAAGTAACTGACCGTGTTGGGAGTATGTGCTGTGTGCTGTTGAACTTATGTAAGGCCGCTCACTAGGAACGTTCACTTGCTTTTCACATTTTTTCATCAACACAGAGTGTCCACTGCATGCAGGGAACCCAGGCCCATAGGTATGAAGAGGGTGAGTTTGTCCCATTGAACTGATGTGTCTCAACAATGTCCATCCTATGTAGACACAAGGCCTCTTGATGAAAAGATGGACAATGCCAGGCAAGTGGGAATGGTAACAGCCACACGGTTCTGAGAAGAAAACAGGTCACCGACACTGGGATAGTCAGAAAAGACTCCAGAGCAGAGGGGGCTTGTACTGGCCCTTCCGTCCATTCCGAGTGCTCAGTAAGCACCCGTTGTATACCAGTCACAGGCCAGGGTTGGACAGAGAGCAGTGAGCAGACCCAGCAGCCACATCCCATCAGCACGTGTGAAAGAAGGGGCCAGAAGGAAGCAGCACGCATGATCCATTGAGACAGAGGAAGAGCACCAGGAGATGCTCTTGGGGTTCAGCAGCATCGCTGCTCTTTACATGGAGCAGCTGAAGGCGGAGATGTGGAGGAGACACACCCCACCTAAAGGGCTTACAAACCTTTGTTCTCTCATCCAGGGGTGTGTCCATGCTGGACACAGGTGCAGGAAGAGAGCGAGACCACGGGGCACCTGCCTGGTGGGGCACCTGCCTGGTGGTGCTTACGGAGGACGCACAGTGCACATGTGAACACATATAGGCACAGCCAAGGAGCAACACATAGAGCAGAGTGAGAGGTCTGAGAGGCGGGCTGGAGGGCCAGAGAAGGAGGATACCTCTCACCTGAGGCCTGAAGGACATGAGCCAGGGCCACAGCGACCTCTGGGCAAAGAGCAAGGGCAATGGCCCAGAGGCAGGAGTACTATATGCTCCGTGTGTCAGGGGCAGGGGGTGGGGGGGCCCTGCATGAGGGGAGGGACAGCCGGGGAGCAATTCAGAGGCTGCTGCTCCATGGGGGCCCTCAGCACCTGAGATGGGAAACCACTGGGCATTTCAAGCAATGAGCAACATGATCCAATTTAACTTTTACAAAGATCAACCTTTCTGTTGTGTGGGACAAAACTGAAAACAGGGAGGCCCATTTGTGTTTCTTACAATGATTCAGGCTACAGAAAAGGGTAGTTGGACTCATGATCCTCAAAGCTTTTTGTGTAAGTACCCAACAAACTAGTTTTGTGAAAATTTGTAAGCTTACACATTTAAGATAATAGCAAAAATTTCCATCATGTTTAAATAGTTGCAGTAGATACAATTTCCCAAATATTAGAAATATTGCCTTTTAAAATAAAATCATGGAGACTTCCCTGGAGGTCCAGTGGTTAAGACTCCATGCTTCTACTGCAGGGGGCACAGGTTTGATCCCTGGTTGGGGAACTAAGATCCTGTAGGCTGCACAGTGCAGCCAAAAAAACTTTTTTTAAAAAATTTTATTTATTTATTTATTTATTTATTTTTGGCTGTGTTGGGTCTTCGTTTCTGTATGTGGGCTTTCTCTAGTTGTGGCAAGTGGGGGCCACTCTTCATCGCGGTGCGTGGGCCTCTCACTGTCGCGGCCTCTCTTGTTGTGGAGCACAAGCTCCAAATGCGCAGGCTCAGTAGTGGTGGCTCACGGGCCTAGTTGCTCCGCAGCATGTG
The DNA here is from genome assembly GCA_004363435.1 of Platanista minor. Taxonomy (NCBI): domain Eukaryota; kingdom Metazoa; phylum Chordata; class Mammalia; order Artiodactyla; family Platanistidae; genus Platanista; species Platanista minor. Next base: position 4,923 of record RJWK010051189.1, on the reverse strand, counting down.
GGATCTTCCCAGACCAGGGGTCGAACCTGTGTCCCCTGCATTGGCAGGCAGATTCTCAACCACTGCGCCACCAGGGAAGCCCCCCCAAATTTTTTTAATAAAATAAAATCATGACATCATTCCTTAAATGTATCAAATGGATCCTGTATCAAATGGATCCTGAATGTCACTGTAGTTTGAAACCCACTGTCGTATGTTTTATAAACATATATGTAATTTCTTGGTTAACAGTCAGGAGTTGTATTAAATCCTCTTTTCCTAAACTCAAATTCCCCTGCAATTTTAGTTCTAAATACAGTAAGTGTCTATACTTGAACATTATTTATTTATTTATTTATTTTTGGCTGCACTGGGTCTTCGTTATGGTGCGTGGGCTCTTTGTTGCGGGCTTCTCTCTAGTTGCCACATGCAGGCTGCTCTCTAGTTGTGGCACGCGTGTTTAGTTGCCCCACGGTATGTGGGATCTTAGTTCCCAGACCAGGGATCAAACCCACGTTCTCTGCATTGGAAGGCAGATTCTTAACCACTGGACCACCAGGGAAGTCCCTGAACATAATTTATTGATGATCCTATTTTTATGCCTGGAGAGACAGAGAGATTCATATATACATACATATTTTTAATTTGCAGTTTGCTGTGAATTTGTCCCATGATAAAAATACTTCTCTTGGGGACTTCCCTGGCGGTCCAGTGGTTAAGACTTCGCCTTCCAATGCAGGGGGTGCGGGTTTGATCTCTGGTCAGGGAGCTAAGATCCCACATGCCTCATAGCCAAAAAACCAAAACATAAAACAGAAGCAATGTTGTAACAAATTCAATAAAAACTTTAAAAATGGTCCACATCAAAAAAAAAAAATTCAAGTTTTGATTAAGACTAAAGAGTTGAATTATATTGGAGATGTGTCTCAATAATGTCTAAGGCTTTTTTTCCCCTGACAATTAGTCCATATATGCAGTGATGAGAATTACTAGAATGAGGCAGGGTACAGAATCGGTATTATCCCTATTTTTTCCATAAATGTATACACATAAGTAAACAACTGGGGGAAGTTTTATTAAAGCAACTTAACTGTTCTTTGAACCTCTTCTGTCTGCAGGTCCTACATGAGAGCTGAACAGAGATTGCAGAGGTCCTGCAGGACTGGGAGATGTTGAAGCAAAGAGAAGAGATCTTGGTGCAGCCCAAGCAACCAGCTGGGACACCAGAAAGGCCACACCCTAGAAAACTGAGTACAGCTGAAGAGAGGAAGTTTAAACTCAAAGTCACATCACTAGAAATCATCTGAATCAAAACACAGGGAAAAGGACTTCCCTGGTGGCACAGTGGTTAAGAATCTGCCTGCCAATGCAGGGGACACAGGTTCGAGCCCTGGTCTGGGAAGATCCCACATGCCGTGGAGCAACTAAGCCCGTGTGCCACAACTACTGAGCCTACGTGCCACAACTACTGAAGCCCACGTGCCTAGAGCCCGTGTTCCACAACAAGAGAAGCCACCACAATGAGAAGCACACGCACCACAATGAAGAGTAGCCCCTGCTCGCCACAACTGGAGAAAGCCCACGCACAGCAACAAAGACCCAGTGCAGCCAAAAATAAATAAATAAACTTATTTAAAAAATGAAAATAAGGAAAACATAACAGAAAAGAGTATTAGAGACCCATGAAAAGATCAGAAAGGTCTAATGTACATGAAATTGGACTCTCAAAAGGAAGGAAAAAGAAATGGAACAGAAGAAAATTCTTTTTTTTTAATTTATTTTTGGCTGCGTTGGGTCTTCGTTGTTGCACGCAGGCTTTCTCTACTTGCAGCAAGTGGGGTCTACTCTTCGTTGCCATGCGTGGGCTCCTCCTGCAGTGGCTTTTCTTGTTGCAAAGCATGGGCTCTCGGCATGTGGGCTCAGTAGTTGTGGCTCGTGGGCTTAGTTGCTCCATGGCATGTGGGATCTTCCCGGACCAGGGCTTGAACCCATGTCCCCTGCATTAGCAGGCGGATTCTTAACCACTGCGCCACCAGGGAAGCCCCCAGAAGAAATTTTTAAAGAGAGAATGTGTACAGATTTTACAAATTGGTGAGAATATACCAACCCACAGATCCAAAAAGGTTAGCAAAAATAATATATAAAATATATATTAACATACATAATATATATGCCAAAAATACAATAGAGGAGATGAAACAAAATTTTTAAAGTATATGAATAATTTAGTAGAAGGCAAAAGAGAAGGAATAAAGGGCAGATGGAACAAATACACAACAGCAAGGTGGTGGCTTTAAACCCAACCATGTCAATCATTACATTAAATGTAAATGTATAGAAAACTACAATTAGAAGTCGGAGACTTTAGAATTCCCTGGCAGCCCAGTGGTTAGGACTCGGTGCTTTCACTGTTGTGGCCCCAGGTTCAGTCCCAGTCCCTGGCTGGGGAAATAAGATCCGGCAAGTCGAGCAGTGCAGCCAAAAAAGAAAGAAGTCGGAGATTTTAGACTGAAGGGGAAAAAAAAAAACCCACCTAACATAAATGAGTTTACAAAATCCTGAGCAGATATAATAACATAACTGCCTAATGTTCAAAGCAAAAACTGACAGAACCAAAAGGAAAAATAACCCACTAATAGAGTTTGAGATTTTAACACGTTGCTATGTAATTAATGGAACAAGCAGGCAAAAAAGTCAGTCAGGATATAGATTTAAATACTTATTAACTAACTCAGCCAGTTATACTCCATAAAAATGATTATGTACCCTGACCATCAAAACTCTGCTGTGGTCCAGCCACATTGTGTGCCAGCAGAGTAAAAAGGAAGAAGGCACTGGGGAGAAGTCTCAGATTTCCACCTGGGTCTTTCCACTAACTGATGAGTGGTGTGGCCTGGGTCCCACCATCTTGTCCACATTCTCAGTTTCCCCACCTTCAAGGTGAGACACAGCACGGGCTGCTCTCGGAAGCCTCTTCCAGCTCTAACCCTCCATTCTGAGGAAGCTCTAGGGGCTACCCCAGGATGCTACCCCACTTGAAAACCCTCTTTCTAGAATAAAACGAGATTCAAACAAGGCCTGACACCTCCAGTGTTTATGTTGGGGCTGTACTGGCGGAACCTGCTATCAAAATTGTCTGATTCAGTTAACAAACTCTTGTGCAGCATTCTCTGCATGCCAGGTACTGCTCTAAGGACTCTAGATACTGGCTCGGGCCATCCTCACAATACACCTCTAATTGATAGATGCTCTGACTGCCCACATATTACTCCTTGGAGGCACAGAGAGGTTGACTAACTTGCCCATGTCAGCACACCAGTCTTCTTTATCACTTCACTGGAGAAGCAAAAACAAGGCTTCCTGTGTGCCACTTACAAAGAGGGTGCATGTTGATGATATAATAATCATGAATTTTGATACTCTAAGAAACAAAAATTCAGAGTAAACTCCAGCACTGCAACTGGTGTCATTTAACAAAATAATATGAACAACTTGTGATGCGAAGTCTTGTGATCTTGAGAATGTAATACCAGGTTTCATAACTTTTCCTAGTAAAAAACCTTCAGAAGTTCATGGTTAGACACCAGATGGAAGCCAGACCCAACAGTCTGTGTTTCCTCCCTGTCCAGCTCCTGCCCAACTTTCCCCATTTCTTCCCACTGCACCCAGGTGACATGGAGGACCTGTGCCCACCAGCCCTTCAGCTCCACCTGTGCCCAACTCTCCCCGACCACCACCTGCCCGTTGATTCCTGCATTCCACCTTTGTTCATCAGCTGCCTGCACTCGGCACTCTCCTCCCACCTATCCAATTCCCTCTCCCTGCACAAAGTATTCCAGTGCTGCAGCAACTCTGCTAGGCTCTCCAGGGCCCCGGACTTCCTAACTTGTGTGTTCTGTGACACTTAGTAACATACTGCCTACCTTGCATTGTTACTTACTTTCCATACTGTTACTTTTCACTAGTGTGTGGTCTATGTCTTGACTCCCTGACTCTATTACTGCAAACTTTGAGCTGCCACTCCCAGTGACAGGCATTCAGCGCACAGCTGCCTCAGGAAATCATGCAGCTCTATCCATCTGACTGGGCTGCCAGGTAACTGCTTTCAGCTCTGTCCTTGGCTGTGGGTACCCTATCCATTCTGACAAGATGGAAGCAGCACTTTGAATTGCATGGAAAAAAATGTACTCTACAGAGGAGACAAATATTCTTATTTTGGCCAAGCTTTCAGAGGAAATATAAGGTATGTTCATTAAAACATGGCCCTGCTGGTAATCAGTACTGGAAATTCAAAAGGTATAACCTTGGATAAAAGATAAATTTCACATTTCTGGTTCTCTTTACAGAAAACATACATACCACGGAATAAATAAGTCATAGTATCAAACTTTTTGCTACCCAGGATTCTGAGACGAATGAAATGTTCCATTTGATCACACATCCTCGGCTCTGAGGCAGGAATATGGCCGTTCCTATGTTCCTACCTCAGCATCATAGAGCTGGCAGGTAGTAGGTATTTCATATATTTGTCAACCACGGAGCTGAATTGAGGCCCACTTGATAAATCCAAATTTATCATATGATGATATCACATATGTGAAATCTAAAATATGACACAAATGAACTTATCTACGAAACAAACAGAGTCACAGACATAGAGAACAGACTTGCTGCCAACGGGGAGGGAGGAGTGGGGAAGGAAGGGTTGGAAGTTTGAGGTCAGCAGATGCAAACTATTATATATATAATGGATAAACAACAAGGTCCTACTGTAGAGCACAGGGAACTATATTCAATGTCCTGTGATAAACCATAATGGAAAAGAATAGGAAAAAGAATGTATATATGTATAACTGAATCACTTTGCTGTACAGCAGAAATTAACACAACATTGTAAACTATACTTCAATAAAATAAATTTTAAAAAATTTATCATATGACTGT
>RJWK010051188.1:0-16032 GCA_004363435.1 Platanista minor | reverse complement strand
CGCGAAGGGGCTTCTCAGTGTGTGGAAACCTTTCCTGCTTCACAGCTCCCTCCCACTGGTGCCGGTCCCGTCCCTATCCTCTGTCTCTGTTTTTAGGGTTTTTTCGTTTGCCCTACCCAGGTACGTGGGGGAGTTTCTTGCCTTTTGGGAGGTCTGAGGTCTTCTGCCAGCGTTCAGTAGGTGTTCTGCAGGAGTTGTTCCCCGTGTAGATGTATTTCTGGTGTATCTGTGGGGAGGAAGGTAATCTCCGCGTCTTACTCTTCCGCCATCTTCTCTCTCCCCCAAAGCCTGAAATTCTTGATTGAAATCCACCCTCACTTCCTGCAGGTCGCTGCTTTCTAAAACATCATGGATATTCTGCTTCCAAGAGGACTTCCCCAACCAGTTCCAAGATGGTGCTGGCGAAGGGGACTGTATACTCAGAGTTTGGTGTTTCAGGCATATATGTCTCTCTGCTGACTTTCCATGTGCCTATTAGACATAATCAGGGATATATACACACTCTGAACAGCAACTATTTACTGAAAAGAAATAGCACATTAAGTATGGTGTGAAATAACCTGGAAATGTTCTAATCAAGTCCTAATTCTCACTTCCAGATGGGTTATTATAAATTTTAGGAACACGTAACAAAACTGTCTTTTCCATCCATTTCAAGTACATCTACAGATTCATCATAAAGCAAACAATATCCTTGAACTGCCAATATTTAACTGTGACTGACTATGGTTAGATTAGTCCCCACATAAACCTCAATTTCCTAATCTGTGAAATGGTTTAACAAATTTTTAGATTTTTTAATGAGTTGATGTGTGAAGTTCCTCCTACATAGTAGCAAATACTAAGTAAAGAGAAGTGATAGGTCTAGATTAAAATGACAGAGAAGCTTGAAGCAACGCTGAGAATCCTGGAGGACTAACAGACTTCATATATAACTTGGAATCTGCAATTATAACCTCTCTCATCTCCGTACAACTCAGGTATTCATTTTAAGGTAAAAGACATACAATTCAGAAGCACAAGCCCATGAGACTTCTATATTGAAAAATGGGCCCACCATGACCCCTCTCAATTTTCTTGGTAATATTCAAACATCAATTATCATTATCTGCTTTGTATCTTCATTCCATCTATCTGTGAAAAGGTAATAGAAATCTCTTAATTTAGTCTAACTAAAGCTGTTCTCTCCAGTCCTTCAATATTCAATATTCTTCACAGGTCCCCAAATTATATTTTGTATGCTATTTTCTTATCCACGATGCAAACCAAAACTAAGGAAGCAATATTCTCCATGTCCTCCATTCAGTTTTCAAATCTGAATAAAGGGTAATTACAAAGAATGGGACTGTTTATTGAGGACAAGGGTGGTAAAGAGACATTTATTTATAAATTTTAAAATATCAAAAATTACAATCTATATATATGTTCTATAAAAACTTTAGTAACTTTAAAATGGTGAAAATAAATGAATCCTCACTGCTCTCTGTCTGGCCTAACACTCTCTCTCCCCTACCTCAGTGTTGCCCAGTCCTCCACTCCCTCCCCTATAACACTAGAATGACTAAACTTACTTGGTGAAAAAGCTTTCCCTCTATTGGAATACAACCTTCTGCTCTTACTCATCTCTGCCACCTGTGTTACCACATGCCTAAGACCACTACAGCCACTTACATGGTTAACAAGTGAATTATCATGCCATCAAGACCATGGCTGCATAAGAAAAGACAACTTTTATTTTATATTCTATGAAAGGCATCCTTAGTGTGGAATGAAATAAATCAGTGGAAATGTTGGTAGGGAAATGATTTCTAGACAAATCTATGAATGTCCAGAAGCCTCTCAGAGTTCCAGAGAAATAACTGGCACTATAATTTCCTGGGGGTACACTTAGAAGTTCCAAGCCAAAGGGAGAAACTTGTTTTATTGCTGGCAAAGGAAATATCAATTCAGTAGTAAGAACAAGTGCCTAAATCATGTGTGCTTGAATTGTCAAGAAAAATTCAACTTCCCCGTTTTCCTACATAGTCTCACCCAGATAGAAGAAAGAGAAAGCAACATTATTTGCCATCATTTCTGGACACACCAGGATAAATGCCCAAACCTTCATCAAGGAGTGACCCCCGCCACCCCAGACCAACTCACATGCACACGCAGATGAACAAAGACAAATTTGGAGGGGCTCTTCTCTTCCATGGATAAGAGTAAAAATATTTGGCTACTGTAGCTCATAAGGGAGATATTAATTTTATGAATAACAAAATGAACGTCTTAAGAATTTTATACTTCATTAGACCTGGTAATAAGAGATATTATTTGATTCTCTCCCTGTCACCAAAACCTAGAAGAACTTGACTTATGTCACTTGGGGACTCTTGTCTTCAAACGCAAAGGAAACCACTCTAGGACTTCTTGGTTATGTGTGTTACTGTTTGCTTTTCAATACCTACCCTTGAGTGTCCACAACCATCTCTCTGTACTATCCATGACCCTCTGCATACACATGCAAATATTTTGACTCCTTTACATGGGGGATTCATGCACGATCACAGCCTCAACCTTAGCTCTGTTCTCCATATTTTGGAATATGTGGTCAGGCTAATTTGGAATCCACTGAATGATGGGGTGGAATAATTCAAAGACTCATCCAGATTATAATGGTCAGTGACTTTTGTCAAGGAAATCTAGCATTAATCCCTTGCACAGGAAAGTAGCAAGGGTACGTGTATGATAATGCTATTGTTGTGTTCCACGGAGGCATGTTGGGTTATAGATTACAGAGTTAAAGGATTTAATTTTGGGGGGAAATTTAGTTGACTGCTTCAGATATCTTAGTAAAATGATATCTGGAGTTCTGTCCTAGTGATTTTCACTAGCAGGAACATCCCTTCATTTCATGATTTACATATATAAATATAAAACAATTTACATATATATATAACCCTAAAGTACTATTTAAAACTGTTAATAATTGTATTGAATGGACAAATGACAATGAGTCATTAACAGGGTTAGGACTGCAACCCTTTGAGCCTGAGGTTCTGTAAAAAGAAAAAAGAAGTCTAGGGTATTGAGACCCTGTGACTGAGATTTGCATACATTCGATTATTTAGTCCTCAAAATAACCCGTCCAGTTGCCAATTTAAGAAACAATATGAACTAAGGTACAAAAGCTTTATTATTACGTTGAAATTGTGTGGCTAGAAAATGAGACAAGGAGGATTCAGGCACCTCTGTCAGCCATTAGGGGCAACCCAGACTCTCAGAGATCATGGTTTAACCTTGGTCATCTGCTTCTTCCTGGCTGTTTGATAACTCATAGAAAAGCTGAATGTTCTAATCTCTTTGCTGATGGTTCTGGTGATGCTCTGCTCTACCCATGACTTCGCTCTTGCCTGAGACAGAGCTCGCTCCTTGGCATTATGGCCTGGTAAACAAGGGAGTCATCACACTTTTCAGTCATCTGTAAAAGATTGCCTCTACCTCAGGCCACAGTGACAGTACCAATTTCAAGTTTCCTTTTAAAGAGGGGATGGCACCAAAATTCTGAAGACTTGAGACAGTTATTTCTGCCATCATATTCTTATTCAGATCTATAACCTATTGAACTCTGAGGACTGCAGCATTCCCTGGAATAATATCTTCCTCAATAAATTACTTTCTACCTCCATTACAATCATGAACAACTGGAAAGGAAAAGTGGAAAGTTTTCTAACTTGTCCCTATTTGCGAATTATGGTCCGGAAGTACTTGCAAGGCATTAATATCTTGCTGGAATAACAAAAGACAGCTCGCATGCCACTTTGGAGTTTGTCATGGGGAAGTGGAAGCGTTTTGGTTTTTTTTTTTTTCATGTAAAAATATGAAAAGACACACAAATAATATTAAGAATAAACAGTAGATAAAATTATTGATAGAGATTGTTTAAACCTGTAGTGACTAATATAAGCAACCTTATACTAATAAACTGGGAAATGAGAAGAAAAAGTGATGTCTATTAAATATAGGATACCAAAACTCAATTAGGAAGAATGAGAAACTGGAAAAACACAAATAAACTGTAGTATTTGGAAGTATTGAACAAAATATCTAATAGTGTTAAATGACCCTTTACCCATATTTTAAAGATGTACAGATTCTTCCTTAAAATCTATTTTATAAAGTGGAGAGGGGAAGCCATGGAAAGTTTTTTTGTGGCTATTACATAAATACATTATAATGAAACTTTAAAAATAAGACAGTGTAAGTTATGAATTGGGCATAATATTGATGTATACATACACAAAATTACAGAGAAAGGTTTATTTCAGAAATACAGGACATGCCAATAAAAGAGAATCAACTCATATGAACCAACATAATAAAAATTAAATTGGACAATCACTCATTAAGTCATTTTATACCATTGAAAAAATTTTATTAGTATGCTACTTTAGAAAATATTCTCTATCAGAGAATATTTCAATTATTAGTGATGAAAACATATCAGGATATAGGAATAAATAATACAAATAACTAGTGAGTACATTAAAAGATGTCCAACAACTTTATCCAATAGGGAAATGCAAGTCAAAACTGCAATGAGATATCACTTCACTTCCACTAGGTGGAAGAAAACAGATGATATATTGAAGAAAACAGATGATAAGAAATGTGAGTGAGAATGGAGAAATTGCAACATTCCCCTCCCCTCCTCTCCAGTGCAATGGATGGTAAAATGATGCAGCCACTTTGGAAAACATTTTGTCAGTTCCACAAAAAGTTAACATAGAGTTAACATTTGACTCAAAGATTCCACTCCTATGTATGTACCCAAAATAAATGAAAAATATATCCATATAAAATTGGATATGCATATTTATAGCAGCACTATTCATAATAGCCAAAAAGTGGAAACAATTTAAATGTCCATCAGTGGATGAATAAACAATATGTGGCATATACACACAATGAAATAATACTCTACCATTAAAAAGGAATGAAATATTGATGTATGCTACAACATGGTGAACACTGAAAATATATTCAGTGAAAAAAGCCAAACAGAAATGACACAATAATGTATGATTTTATTTCTACAAAATGTCCAGAATAGGCAAATTCATAGAGACAGAAAATGGATTCATGATTGCCTGGGGCTGGAAGCTGGGGCAATGAGAAACTACTGCTTAATTGGTTTGGGGTTACTTTTTGGGGTGCTGAAATTGTTCTGAAATTTGATACTGGTGAAGGTTGCACCAGATGGTGAATATACCAAGAAGCACTAAATTGAATATTTTTTAAGTAAAAATTGTATATATTTAAGGTGTATGACATGATGTTTTGATATACATAGACAGGTAAATGATTACTATGGTCAAACTAATTACCATATTCATCTGGTCATGTAATTACCTTTTTGGGGAGTGGGGGTGAGAACACCAGAAGTCTATTCAGTTAGCAAGTTTCCAGTTTATAGTCATTGCACTATACACTAGATTTCTAGAAATTTGTCATCCTATATAACTACAATTTGTACCATTTGACTAACATATCCCCATTTCTCCCACCTCCTTGCACCTGGTAACCACCATTCTACTCTCTGCTTCTACAAATTCAACTTCATTATATCCCACTTATAAGTGAGAATATACAGTATTTCTCTTTCTGTACCTGGCTTATTTCACTTAGCATAATATTCTCTAGGTTCATCCATGTTGTCACAAAAGGTAGGATCCCCTTACCTCCTTCTGTTTTAAGGCTGAATAATATTCCTTAATATATTATATAAATTTGGATATAGATATACAGGTATAAATTTCCTTATCCAATCATCCATTGACAGACACTTAGGTTGTATCCATATCTTGGCCGTTATGAATACTGCTGCAATGAGTATGGGAAACAAGATATCTCTTCGAGTACTGATTTCTTTCCCTTTGTATTTATACCCAGAATAAGAATTGCTGGATCATACATGATAATTCAAATTTTAATTTGTTGATGAAACTCCACTGTTTTCCATATAGTTGCACCAACTTACATTCTAATCAGCAGTGTACAAAAATTCAATATTTTCCACATCCTCATTAACACTTGCTATCTACTATCTTTTCTATAACAGCCATTTAAACAGGTGGGAGATGATATTTGCTTTTCCTTTATGATGATGTTGCGCACTGTTTCATATACTTTTTGGCCATTTGTATGTGGTTTTGGGAAAATGCCTATTCACTTTCTTTGCCTGAAGGGATTTTCAGTTTTATTAATATTGAGTTCTATGTATTCTTTATATATTTTGTATATTAACACCTTATCAGATATATGGTTTTCAAATATTTTCTCATAGTCAGTAGGTTGCCTTTTATTTTGTTGTTACTTTTGCTGTGCAGAAGCTTTTCATGTTTTGTGGTCCCACTTGTTTCTCTTTTTGCTAGAGCTTTTAGTGTCATATCTAAAATATTGTTGCTAAATCCAAGGTCAAGGTGTTTTTCCATATGTTTCCTTCTAGAAGTTTCATAATTTCAGTTCTTCTATTTAAGTCTTTAATCCATTTTGGGTTGATTTTTCTGTGTGTGGTATAAATAAGACTCAAGCTTTCTCCTCTTGCATGTGTATATCCACTTTACTCAACATAATTTATTGAGGAGTCTATGCTTTTCCCATTGTGTATTCTTGATTCCCTTGTCAAAAATTAGTTGACTGTATATTCCTGCATATATACCTGAGCTTTCTACTCGATTCCATTGCTCCACTTGTTTATTTTTATGCCAGTAACATTGTGAATTGTGAATATATAGCCATTAATATAATTTGAAATCAAGAGATGTGATCCCTCCAGCTTTGTTCTTCTTGCTCAGAATTGCTTAATGATTTAGGGTCTTTTATGGTTGTAATTTCTCATTTTTCATTTTCTGAATTTATCTTAGTCTTCTCACTTTTCTTAGTCTAGTTAAAGGTTTCTCTATGTTTTGTTTTGTTTTTTCCCTCAATTTTGTTGATTTTTTTTCTTGGTATTTTTATTTCTCTATTTTATTTGTTTATGCTCCAATCTTTATTCTTGATTTCCTTCTGCTAACTTCGGGTTTGTTTTGTTTTTATTTTTCTAGTACCTAGGTGTAAAGTTGGGCCATTTACTTGAGATATTTCACTATTAATGCAAGCATTTATGAGTATAAATATTTTTCTTAGTACTGCTTTTGCTGTATCCCATAAGCTTTGGTAAATAGTATTTTCATTTTCTTTAGTCTGGAGATATTTTTAAAATTCTCTTTTGATTTTCTCTTTGCCAGTTTTTGTTCAAGATTATGTTATTTCGTTTCCAATTTTATTCCACTTTCATTTAATGTAAGTATTTATAGGGTAGGTTTTACTATTGCTGTTTTTTAAACTTTTCTCTGTCCTGTATTTCTTTATACCTCTTCACTTTTGCTGTCTTATTTTTTGTTTCATAATGGCTTTAGCATGGACGAGATTTGATTCCTATTTCATTTTCATTTGTAATAGTTATATAGGTATTTTCTTTGGGGTTAACAAGGGTCTTATATAAAGTATCTTATAATAATAATGATTTATTTTAAGCTGATAACTGAACTTCACTTGCCTAAAATAACTTTACATTTTACCTTTACTTCTCCCACATTATAAGATGTTGATGTCAAAATTTATATCTATTTATGTTATACTTTAACATAATTAGGTGTAGTTGTTTTTAATCTATATGTCTTTTAACTTTTATAGTAGAGTTAATAGTTATTTACCCATCTCCATTACAGTAATAGAATATTCTGGGTTTTTCAGTAAATTTACCTTTAAAAATGGGTTTTATATATTTTTAGACTCTCATATTACTGTTTAGTGATCTTTTGTAACAACTTGAAGAATTCTCTGTAGTGTTTTTTGTAGGGCAGTTCGGGTGATAAACTCCCTCGGTTTCTGTTTGTCTGAGAAATTCTTTACTTCTCCTTCTCTGCTGAAGGCCAGTTTTGTGGTTACATGTCTTGGTTGGCAGATTTTTTTTTTCTTTCAGCTGTTTGAGTAAGTCATCTCTCTCCCTTCTGGTCAAAAATGTTTCTGCTGAAAATCTGCTGATAGTTTTATTGGGGCTCCCTTATGTGTAACAAGTTACATTTCCCTTCCTGCTTTCAGAATTCTTTCTTTGATTTTAACTTATATAAATTTGACTAAAATGTTTATTGGTATGTGTATCTTTGAGTCATCTTGTTTTATGTGCTTTAGGATTCCTGGATCTGGATGTATTTTTCCTTTCCCAGGTTTGGAAAATTTTCAGCCATATTTCTTATAATAATCTTTCTGCCCTTTTCTCTCTCTTCTGCTTTAAGACTCACAAAATACTCATGTTGGTCCACCTCACGGTGTCTCATAAGTCGCTTAAACTATTTTCATTCTTTCTTCTTTTGCTCCCCTAACTGAATGATTTCAAATGAAGTGTCTTTGAGTTCACCGATTCATTCTTTCACTTGCTCTAGTCTGTTGTTGAATACCTTTATTGACTTTTTCAGTTCAGTTATTTATTCTACAGCTCTATGATTTTTGTTTGTTACCTTTTTCTTTATTATTATATTTTGTTGAGTACATTTGACATAAATGTACACATTGTATAAATATAGGTGTACAGTGTGTTACTTTACTACTTTTATATATTGTAATATGATTATCATTATAGTGATATTTATCACATTACATAATTATAGCATTTATCATTGTCTATATTTATTACACTGTGCATATAATTTCTATACTTAATTTACTACTCACTTCAGTTCTGTATTCTTAAGCACCATCAATCTTATCCACCACACCCCCGTCCCCTAGTAACCACTATTTTACTCTCTGTTTAGTATAGGTTTGATTCTATAAGTGACTTTGGGAGCATTTTTTGCTATTTATTTATTTATTTATTTTATTTATTTTATTTACATCTTTATTGGATGTAAAATATTGTCTTGCTTTACAATATTGTGTTAGTTTCTGCTTTACAACAAAATGAATCAGCTATATGTCTATATATATCCCCTCCCTCTTAAGCCTCCCTCCCATCCTCCCCATCCCACTCCTCTAGGTCATCACAAAGCACCGAGCTGATCTCCCTGTGCTATACAGCAGCTTCCCACTAGCTATCGATTTTGCACATGGTAATGTATATCTGTCAATGCTCCTCTCTCAATTAGTTCCAGCCTCCCCTTCCCCGACTGTGTCCATTAGTCCTTTCTCTACATCTATGCCTCTATTCCTGCATTGCCACTAGGTTCATCAGTACTATATTTCTAGATTCCATATATATGTGTTAATACACAGTATTTGTTTTTCTCTCTCTGACGTACTTCACTCTGTATGACAGTCTCTAGGGCTAACCATGTCTCTACAAATGATTCAATTTCGTTCCTTTTTCCATTGCATATATGTACCACATCTACTTTTTTTAAAAAACATCTTTATTAGAGTATAATTGCTTTACAATGGTGTCTTAGTTTCTGCTTTATAACAAAATGAATGAGTTATGTTCCCATATCTCTTCCCTCTTTCATCTCCCTCCCTCCCACCCTCCCTATCCCAACCCTCTAGGTGGTCACAAACCACCGAGCTGATCTCCCTGTGCTATGCGGCTGCTTCCCATTAGCTATCTGTTTTACGTTTGGTAGTGTACATATGTCCATGCCACTCTCTCACTTTCTCACAGCTTACCCTTCCCCTTCCCCATAGCCTCAAGTCCATTCTCTAGTAGGTCTGTGTCTTTATACCCATCTTACCCCTAGGTTCTTCATGACATTTTTTTTCTTAGATTCCATATATATGTGTTAGCATACAGTATTTGTTTTTCTATTTCTGACTTACTTCACTCTGCATGACAGACCCTAGGTCCATCCACCTCACTACAAATAACTCCATTTTGTTTCTTTTATGGCTGAGTAATATTCCATTCTATATATGTGCCACATCTTCTTTATCCATTCATCTGTTGATGGACACTTAGGTTGCTTCCATGTCCTGGCTATTGTAAATAGAGTTGCAATGAACATATTGGTACATGACTCTTTGAATTCTGGTTTTCTCAGGGTATATGCCCAGTAGTGGGATTGATGGGTAGTATGGTAGTTCTATTTGTAGTTTTTAAGGAACCTCCATACTGTTCTCCATAGTGGCTGTATCAATTTACATTCCCACCAACAGTGCAAGAGTGTTCCCTTTTCTCCACACCATCTCCAGCATTTATTGTTTCTAGATTTTTTGATCATGGCCATTATAACCAATGTGAGATGATATCTCATTGTAGTTTTGATTTGCATTTCTCTAATGATTAATGATGTTGAGCATTCTTTCATGTGTTTGTTGGCTATCTGTGTATCTTCTGTGGAGAAGTATCTATTTAGGTCTTCTGCCCATTTTTGGATTGGGTTGTTTCTTTTTTTGTTATTGAGCTGCATGAGCTATTTGTAAATTTGGGAGATTAATCCTTTGTCAGTGGCTTCATCTGCAAATATTTTTTCCCATTCTGAGGGTTGTCTTTTGGTCTTATTTATGGTTTCCTTTGCTGTCCAAAAGCTTTGAAGTTTCATTAGGTCCCATTTGATTATTTTTGTTTTTATTTCCATTTCTCTAGGATGTGGGTCAAAAGGAACTTGTTGTGATTTATGTCATAGAGTGTTCTGCCTATGTTTTCCTCTAAGAGTTTGACAGTTTCTGGACTTACATTTAGGTCTTGAATCCATTTTGAGCTTATTTTTGTGTATGGTGTTAGGGAGTGTTTTAATTTCAATCTTTTACCTGTAGCTGTCCAGTTTTCCCAGCATCACTTGTTGAAGAGGCTGTCTTTTCTCCATTGTATATTCTTGACTCCTTTATCAAAGATAAGGTGACCATATGTGCGTGGGTTTATCTCTGGGCTTTCTATCCTGTTCCATTGATCTATAATTCTGTTTTTGTGCCAGTACCATACTGTCTCGACTACTGTAGCTTTGTAGTATAGTCTGAAGTCAGGGAGCCTGATTCCTCCAGCTACATTATTCGTTTCCAAGAATGCTCTGGCTATTTGGGGTCTATTGTGTTTCCATACAAATTGTGAAATTTTTTGTTCTAGTTCTGTGAAAAATGCCAGTGGTAGTTTGATAGGGATTGCATTGAATCTGTAGATTTCTTTGGGTATTAGAGTCATTTTCACAATGTTGATTCTTCCATTCCAAGAACATGGCATATCTCTCCATCTAGTAGTATCATCTTTAATTTCTTTCATCAGTGTCTTATAATTTTCTGCATACAGGTCTTTTGTCTCCTTAGGTAAGTTTATTCCTAGCTATTTTATTCTTTTTGCTGCAATGGTAAATAGGAGTGTTTTCTTAATTTCACTTTCAGATTTTTCATCATTAATGTATAGGAATGCCAGAGATTTCTTTCAATTAATTTTGTATCCTGATACTTTACCAAATTCATTGATTAGTTCCAGTAGTTTTCTGGTAGCATCTTTAGGATTCTCTATGTAGAGTATCATGTCATCTGCAAACAGTGACAGCTTTACTTCTTCTTTTCCTATTTGGATTCCTATTATTTCTTTTTCTTCTGTGATTGCTGTGTCTAAAACTTCCTAAAGTACGTTGAATAATAGTGGTGAGAATGGGCAACCTTGTCTTATTCCTGATCTCAGTGGAAATGGTTTTAGTTTTTCACCATTGAGGATGATCTTGGCTGTGGCTTTGTCATATATGGCCTTTATTATGTTGAGGAACGTTCCCTCTATGCCTACTTTCTCCAGGGTTTTTATCATAAATGGGTGTTGAATTTTTTCGAAACCTTTCCCTGCATCTATTGAGATGATCATATGGTTTTTCTGCTTCAATTTGTTAATATGGTGTATCACGTTGATTGATTTGCGTATATTGAAGTATCCTTGCGTTCCTGGGATAAACCCCACTTGATCATGGTGTATGATCCTTTTAATGTGCTGTTGGATTCTGTTTGCTAGTATTTTGTTGAGGATTTTTGCATCTATGTTCATCAGTGATATTGGCCTGTAGTTTTCTTTCTTTGTGACATCTTTGTCTGGTTTTCGTATCAGGGTGATGGTGGCCTCATAGAATGAGTTTGGGAGTGTTCCTCCCTCTGAAATATTTTGGAAGAGTTTGAGAAGGATAGGTGTTATCTCTTCTCTAAATGATTGGTAGAATTCGTCTGTGAAGCCATCTGGTCCTGGGCTTTTGTTTGTTGGAATATTTTTAATCATATTTTCAATTTCAGTGCTTGTGATTGGTCTGTTCATATTTTCTATTTCTTCCTGGTTCAGTCTCAGCAGCTTGTGCATTTCTAAGAATTTGTTGATTTCTTCCAGGTTGTCCATTTCTTTGGTATAGAGTTGCTTTCATCTCTCATGATCCTTTGTATTTCTGCAGTGTCAGTTGTTACCTCTCCTTTTTCATTTCTAATTCTATTGATTTAAGTCTTCTCCCTTTTTTTCCTGATTAGTCTTGCTAATGGTTTATCAATTTTGCTTATCTTCTCAAAGAACCAGTTTTTAGTTTTATTGATCTTTGCTATCGTTTCCTTCATTTCTTTTTCATTTATTTCTGATCTGATCTTTATGATTTCTTTCCTTCTGCTAACTTTGGCGGTTTTTGATCTTCTTTCTCTAATTGCTTTAGGTGCAACTTTAGGTTGTTTATTTGAGATGTTTCCTGTTTCTTAAGGTAGGATTGTATTGCTATAAACCTCCCTCTTGGAACTGCTTTTGCTGCATCCCATAGGTTTTGGGTCATCGTGTCTCCATTGTCATTTGTTCCTAGGCATTTTTTAAATTTCCTCTTTGATTTCATCAGTTATCACTTCGTTTTTAAGTAGTGTATTGTTTAGCCTCGATGTGTTTGTATTTTTTACAGATCTTTTCCTGTAATTGATATCCAGTCTCATAGCGTTGTGGTCAGAAAAGCTACTTGGTACAATTTCAATTTTCTTAAATTTTCCAAGGCCTGATTTGTGACCCAAGATATGATCTATGCTGGATAATATTCCAAGAGCACTTGAGAAAAATGTGTATTCTGTTGTTTTTGGATGGAATGTCCTATAAATATCAATTAAGTCCATCTTGTTTAATGTATCATTTGAAGCTTGTGTTTCCTTATTTATTTTCATTTTGGATGATCTGTCCATTGGTGAAAGTGGGGATTTACAATCCCATACTATGATTTTGTTACTGTTGATTTCCCCTTTTATGGTCGTTAGTGTTTGCCTTATGTATTGAGGTGCTCCTATATTGGGTGCATAAATATTTACAATTGTTATATCTTCTTCTTGGATCGACCCCTTGATCATTATGTAGTGTCCTTCTTTGTCTCCTGTAATAGTCTTTATTTTAAAGTCTATTTTGTCTGATATGAGAATTGCTGCTCCAGCTTTCTTTTGGTTTCCGTTTGCATGGAATATCTTTTTCCATGCCCTTACTTTCAGTCTGTATGTGTCCCTAGGTCTGAAGTGGGTCTCTTGTAGACAGCATATATATGGGTCTTGTCTTTGTATCTATTCAGCCACTCTGTGTCTTTTGGTGGGAGCAGTTAATCTATTTACATTTAAGGTTATTATCGATATGTATGTTCCTTTTCCCATTTTCTTAATTGTTGTTGGTTTGTTATTGTAGGTCTTTTCCTTTTCCTGTGTTTCTTGCCCAGAGAATTTCCTTTAGCATTTGTTGTAAAGCTGGTTTCGTGGTGCTGAACTCTCTCAGCTGTTGCTTGTCTGTAAAGGTTTTAACTTCTCCATCAAATCTGAATGAGATCCTTCCTGGGTAGAATAATCTTGGTTGTAAGTTTTTCTCCTTCATCACTTTAAATATTTCCTGCCACTCCCTTCTGACTTGCAGAGTTTCTAATGAAGGATCAGCTGTTATCCTTAATGGGATTCCCTTGTGTGTTATTTGTTGTTTATTCCTTGCTGCTTTTAAAATGTTTTGTGTGTATTTAATTTTTTTTTTTTTTTTTTTTTTTGTGGTACGCAGGCCTCTCACTGCTGTGGCCTCTCCTGTTGCAGAGCACAGGCTCCGGACGTGCAGGTTCAGCGGCCATGGCTCACGGGCCCAGCTGCTCCACAGCATGCGGGATCTTCCCGGACCGGGGCACGATCCCGCGTCCCCTGCATCGGCAGGCGGATTCTCAACCACTGCGCCACCAGGGAAGCCCTGTATTTAATTTTTGAGAATTTGATTAATATGTGTCTTGCCGTGTTTCTCCTTGGATTTATCCTATATGGGATTCTCTGTGCTTCCTGGACTTGATTAACTATTTCCTTTCCCATATTAGGGAAGTTTTTAACTATAATCTCTTCAAATATTTCCTCAGTCCCTTTCTTTTTCTCTTCTTCTTCTAGGACCCCTATAATTCGAATGTTGGTGCATTTAATGTTGTCCCAGAGGTCTCTGAGTCTGTCCTCAGTTCTTTTCATTCTTTTTTCTTTATTCTGCTCTGCAGTAGTTATTTCCACTGTTTTATCTTCCAGGTCACTTATCCATTCTTCTGCCTCAGTTGATATTCTGCCTGCTACTGATCCCTTCTAGAGTATTTTAAATTTCATTTATTGTGTTGTTCATCATTGCTTGTTTCCTCTTTAGTTCTTCTAGTTCATTGTTAAAAGTTTCTTGCATTTTCTCTATTCTATTTCCAAGATTTTGGATCATCTTTACTATCATTATTCTGAATTCTTTTTTAGGTAGACTGCCTATTTCCTCTTCATTTGTTAGGTCTGATGCATTTTTATCTTGCTCCGTCATCTGCTGTGTGTTTTTCTTTCTTCTCATTTTGCTTATCTTACCGTGTTTGGGGTCTCCTTTTTGCAGGCTGCAGGTTCGTAGTTGACGTTGTTTTTGGTATCTGTCCGCAGTGGCTAAGGTTGTTTCAGTGGGTTGTGTAGGCTTCCTGGTGGAGGGGACTAGTGCCTGTGTTCTGGTGGATGAGGCTGGATCTTATGTTTCTGGTGGGCAGGTCCAAGTCTGGTGGTGTGTTTTGGGGGTGTCTTTGACCTTATTATGATTTTAGGCAGCCTCTCTGCTAATGGATGGGGCTGTGTTCCTGTCTTGCTAGTTGTTTGGCATAGGGTGTCCAGCCCTGTAGCTTGCTGGTCGTTGAGTGAAGCTGGGTCTTGGTGTTGAGATGGAGATCTCTCAGAGATTTTCCCCATTTGGTATTACATGGATCTGGGAGGTCTCTTGTGGACCAGTGCCCTGAAGTTGGCTCTCCCACCTCAGAGGCAGAGCACTGACTCCTAGGTGGAGCACCAAGAGCCTTTCATCCACACGTCTCAGAATAAAAGGGAGAAAAAGTAGAAAGAAAGAGGATAAAGTAAAATAAAATATGTAAGATAAAATAAAATAGAGTTTTTTAAATAAGAAATAATCATTTAGAAAAAAATTTTTTTAAGTAAAAAAACAAAAAAACCCAGACGGACAGAACCCTAGGACATATGGTGAAAGCAAAGCTATACAGACAAAATCTCTCACAGAAGCATACACATACACCCTCAGAAAAAGAGGAAAAGGGGAAAAAATAATATATCTTGCTCCCAAAGTACACCTCCTCAATTTGGAATGATTCCTTGTCTACTCAGGTACTCCACAGGTGCAGGGTACATCAAGTTGATTCCGGGGTTCAGCTTTGGATTTGGCCCTGCCTCTGCATGTATGTCGCCTGAGGGCGTCTTTTTTTTTGTTCAGAAAGGACGGGGTTAAAGGAGCAGCTTTTTTTGGCCGCTCTGGCTCACTCAGGACATGGGGGAGGGAGCGGTATGGAGTGCTGGGCGAGCCTGCGGCAGCAGAGGCCGGCATGACACTGCAGCAGCCTGATGCGCGCCCTGCGTTCTCCCGGGGAAAGCCGTCCCTGGATCCCGGGACCCTGGCGTTGGCGGGCGGCACAGGCTCCGGGAGGGGAGGTGTGGAGAGTGACCTGTGCTCGCACACAGGCTTCCTGGTGGCGGCAGCAGCAGCCCTAGCGTCTCAGGCCCGTCTCTGGGGTCCGCGCTGGTAGCCGCGGCTCGCGCCCGTCTCTGGAGCTCCTTTAAGCAGCGCTC
>RJWK010051187.1:0-16029 GCA_004363435.1 Platanista minor | reverse complement strand
TGCGGCCTCTCCCGTTGTGGAGCACAGGCTCCGGACGCACAGGCCCAGCGGCCATGGCTCACGGGCCCAGCCGCTCCATGGCACGCGGGATCCTCCCAGACCGGGGCACGAACCCACGTCCCCTGCATCGGCAGGCGGACTCTCAACCACTGCGCCACCAGGGAAGCCCTCTTTCCTTTCTTGTCTCATTTCATTAGCTAGGACTTCCCGTATAGTATTGAATGGGAGTGGTGAGAGGTGATATTCTTGTCCTATTTCTGATCTTCAGGGGAAAGCATCTATGTTCTCTCCATTAAGTATGATGGTAGCTGGAGGTTCTTTCTAGATGTTCTTTATAAAGTTGAATCAGTTCTCCTCTACTCCTAATTTGCTGAGAGGTTTTGTTTTGTTTTGTTTTAAATCATGAATAGGTGTTGGCCTTTGTTAATGTTTTTTTCCTGTGTCTATTAGTATAATCATATGATCTTTCTTCTTTAGCCTGCAGATGTGATGGATTACATTAATTGATTTTCAAGTGCTGAATCAGCCTTGCATTCCTGGAATAAATCCCACTTGGTCACGGTGTATAATTCTTTTCACACTTTGTTGGATTCAGTTTGCTAATATTTTGTTGAGGATTTTTTGCATTTATGTCCATGAGTGATATTAGTCTGTAGTTCTCCCTTTTTGTACTGTCTTTATCTGGTTTTGGTATTAGGTAATGCTGGCCTCATAGGATGAGTTAGGAAGTGTTCTCTCTGCTTCTATTTTCTGGAAGAGACTGCAGAGAGTTGGTATCATTTTTTTCAAGTATTTGATAGAACTCACCAGTGAAATCATCTGGGCCAAGTGCTTTTTGTTTGGAAGATTACTGATTCAATTTCTTTAACAGATATAGGCCTAGATTTATTTATTTATTATTTATTTCTCCATGTGTGAGTTTTGGTAGATTGTGTTTTTCAAGGAATTGGTCCATTTTAACATCTAAGATATCAAATTTTAGAGAATACAGTTTTTCATAATATTCCTTCATTATCCTTTTAACATCCATGGATCAATAATGATGGCCCCTCTTTTCATTTAAGGTATTAGTAATTTATGTCATCTTTTTTTGTTTGTTTTTGTTTTTTTGGCTAGCCTGGCTAGAGGTTTATCAGTTTTATTGATCTTTAGAAAGAACTAGCTTTTGCTTTCTTTGATTTTCTCATGTTTTCCTTATTTTCAGTTTCATTGATTTCTGCTCTAATTTTTATTAACTTTTTTTTTTTTTTCTGCCAGCTTTGCTCTTCTTTCTCTAGTTTTCTAAGGTGGAAGCTTATTTTCTTTTATTCTCCCTCACCTTTATTGAGACATAACTGACATATAATATTGTGTTAGTTTAAGGTGTATAATGTGACTTGATATACTTATTGCAAATGATTATCACGATAAGGTTAGTTAATATATTCATCACCTCACAGTTACCTTTTTCTTTTTTTTCACTGAAGCAAGAACATTTAAGATCTACTCTTTTAGCAAATTTCAAGTATACAATACAGTTAACTATAGTCACCATGTTAATTAAAGTAACCATATTAGATCCCCGGAACTTATTCATATAACTGGATGTCTGTATCCTTTGACCAACATCACCCCATTTCTCCCACCCCCTACCCCCTGTCAACCACCAATCTACTCTCTGTTTCTATAGTTCAGCTTTTTTTAGATTCTCACATATGTGAGATCATACATTTGTCTTTCTCTGACTTATTTCACTTAGCATAATGCCCTCAAAGTTGCAAATGACTGGATTTCCTTTTTATGTTTGAATAATATTCCATTGTGTGTGTATGTGTGTGTGTACATGTCTGTATATATACTACATTTTCTTTATCCATTCATCTGTCAACAGACACTTACATTGTTTCCAATCTTGGCTATTGTGAATAATGCTGCAATGCAATTAACATGGGAGTACAGATATCTCTTTGAGATAGTGATTTCATTTCCTTTGGATATATGCCCAGATGTGGGATTGCTGGACCATACATGGTATTTCTATTTTTTAATTTTTTGAGAAACCTCTATACTGTTTTCCAGAGTGGCTATACCAATTTACATTCCCACCAACAGTGAACTCCACATCTCTTATCTTTTTGATAATAGCCATTCTAACAGGTGTGAGGTAATAGATTATTGGTTGCAAATATTCCTTTTCTAACATTTGCATCTAACACTATAAAATTTCCCTCCAAGCACTGCTTTCACTGCATCCTACATTTCTGATTAGTTGTATTTTAACTTTCATTTAGTTCAAAATATTTAAAAATTTCTCAAGACGTCATCTTGATCCATGTGTTACTTAGAAGTGTGTTGTTTAAACTCCATATTTTGGGGGATTTTTTTCAGTTATCATTCTGTTCTTAATTTCTAGTTTAATTCCACTGTGACCTGAGAGTATACTTTGTATGATTTCTATTCTTGTAAATTTATTGAGGTGTGTTTTATGGTCCAGAATGTGGTCTATCTTGGTGAACATTCCATGTGAGCTTGAAAAGAATGTGTATTCTATTGTTGTTTGAGGAAGTATTTTACCAATGTTAATTAGATCCAGTTAATTGATGGTGCTGTTCAGTTTGAGTATACCTTACTGATTTTCTGCCTGCCTGATCTATCAATTACTGATAGAGGTATTGTGAATTCTCAGTGGATTTGTCCATTTCTCCTTGCAGTTCTATCAGTTTTTTGCCTCACATATTTTGATGCTTTGTTGTTAGATGCATATATATTAAGGATTATTATGATTTCTTGGAGAACTGACCCCTTTATCACTATGTAATGCCCCTCTTTTTAAAAATTAATTAATTAATCAATTAATTTTTGGCTGTGTTGGGTCTTCATTGCTGTGCATGGGCTTTCTCTAGTTGCGGCGAGTGGGGGCTACTCTTCATTGCGGTGCACGGGCTTCTCATTGCGGTGGCTTCTCTTGTTGTGGAGCATGGGCTTTAGGCATGCGGGCCTCAGTAGTTGTGGCTCACGGGCTCTAGAGTTCAGGCTCAGTAGTTGTGGCGCACAGGCTTAGCTGCTCCATGGCATGTGGGATCTTCCCGGACCAGGGCTCGAACCTGTGTCCTCTGCATTGGCAGGTGAATTCTTAACAACTGCGCCACCAGGGAAGCCCTGTAATGCCCCTCTTTATCCCTAATAATTTCCCATGTACTGAAGTCTGCTTTGTTTGATTAACATAGGCATTCCAGCTTTCTCTTGATTTATGTTAACATGGTATACCTTTCTCCATACTTTACTTAGTTGTTGTTGAAGGAATCTGACTGTGGTTAAGAAACAGTTTTTAAGATGAAAATAACAAACTGCCTCAACTAGTATGCATGCTTTCCTGAGAGAATATCTTTTCCAGACTCTTCCTGCTTTCAGTGCAGTTGGTTTGATAGTGAGTCTCCAAGGTATGGAAAGTGGGGGCCAGAGTGTTGACAACACCTCATATGTGTGGTTTATTTGTTTAAGCCCTGGCCTCTGTTTTTAGTTCAAAATATATGGAAAGGTAAAGCATACAAACTCAGTCACAGAAGAGTTAAATATTTGCCTAAAGGTACAGGATATAAGTGAAGCCCAGTGCTGTTCAGTGTTTGTACTTAGGGTGTATTTGCTAACGCTGCCTATCTATTAATTGTGGTAAATATATATATATATATATATATATATATATATATATATATATATATATATATAATAAAACTTGCTATTTTAACTATTTTAAAGTGTACAATTGAGTGGTGTTAATCATATTCACCATTGTGAAATATCATTCATTGTGTAAATACCAGCACCATCTATTTCCAAAATATTTTTATCATCTTAAACAGAAACTCTGTACTCATTAAGCAGTAACTCTGTACTCATTAAGCAGTAACTCACCATTGTTTCTCCCTTTAGCCCCTGGTAACTTCTACTCTCTATCTTTATTAATTTGCCTATCCTAGACCTATATGTGGAATCATACAGTAATTATTTGTTTTGTGTCTGAATTATTTCACTTAGCATAAGTCTTCAAGGTTACCCCATGTTGTAGCATGTTATCAGAACATTTCTTTTTAATGACTTAATAATAATATTCCATTGTATGTATATGCCATATTTTGTTTATTCATTCATATGCTGATGGACACTTGGGTTGTTTCCAACTTTTGGCTATTGTGAATAATGCTGCTATTATTGTGAATAATAATAATATTGTGAATGAACACTGGCGTATAAAGTACCTGTTTTGAGTCCTTGTTTTCAATTCTTTTGGGCTTATACCTAGGAGTGGAATTACTGGATCATATGTTAATTCTATTTAAAAATTTCAGGAATCATTACACTATTTTCTACAGCAGCTGAATCACTTTACATTCCCACCAGCAATGTAAAAGGATTTAAATTTCTCCACATCCTCACCATAGGACTCCACTCTTCCACTGCAGGGGGACCTGGGTTCAGTCCTTTGGGAACTAAGATCCCACAGGCCACGCTGCGTGGCCAGAAAAAAGCCATTCTAGAGGGTGTGAAGTGGTATCGCATTGTGGTCTTGATTTGCATTTCCCTAATGACTAATG
Organism: Platanista minor; assembly: GCA_004363435.1. Taxonomy (NCBI): domain Eukaryota; kingdom Metazoa; phylum Chordata; class Mammalia; order Artiodactyla; family Platanistidae; genus Platanista; species Platanista minor. Next base: position 11,458 of record RJWK010051187.1, on the reverse strand, counting down.
ATGTTGAGGGGTTTTTTTCATGTGCTTATAAGCCATTTGTGTATCTTCTCTGGAGAACTGTCTCTTCTTTTGCCCACTTTAAAATTCAGTTGTTTATCATTTTGTTGTTTAGTTGTAGTTCTTTATATATTCTGTAGGTTAAGCCCTTATCGGATATACAATTTATAAATATTTTCTCCCATCCTTTAAGTTGTCTTTTCACTTTCTTGATAAGGTCCTTTGATGAACAAAAGTTTTTAATTTTGATGAGGTCCAATTTATTCTTTTCTTTTGTTGCTCATGCTTTTGGTATCATAATCTAAGACTCTATTGCCATATCCAAGGTCATGAAGATTTACTCCTATGTTTTCTCTTATGAAATTTATGGCTTTAGCTCTTATATTTAGGTCATCAATCCCTTCCCTTTACTTTCTTTCACTCTATCTGTGTCTTTATATTTAAACTGGGTTTCTTGTAGACAACATATAGTTGGGTCTTTTTTTTTTTTTTTTTTAAATCCACTGTCAGTCTGTCTGTTTTTTTTCCTGCCCAGCCGAACCATGTGGCTTGCAGGATCTTAGTTCCCCAACCAGGGATCAAACCTGGGCCACCTGCAGTGGAAGCATGGAGTCCTAACCACTGGACCAGGGAATTAACTTTTTCTTTCCCAGTCTGTCTTTTTTTTTTTAATCTCAAAATTTCCTTTTATTTTTTTCCCCATAAACAAGAAGGCAAAAAATTCTACTGTAAATTCTTGGGGGAGGAAGCAATCATTCTCTTTTGGGATACAAAATTTATTAAAATTATGCTGACATGGAAAATTGAGTAATTGCTAGCAAGTGGCATTGGTGATAAATACTTCATAAGTATCCCTACAGATAGCCATGTAAATGCAGTAGGTCAACCATCGTTTCTATTATAGACTAGTGTTTGTTGATTAGTCACTAGGTATATGTCATTAAAATATGCTGAGAGGGATTATTACCACAAAGAAACTTACAATAAATCAAGAAAATTGAAATAATTTTTACTATGTAAGTTCTCCAGTCTGTCTTTTAATTGGTGTATTTAGACCATTTAAAAGACATTTAAAAGACATTTAAAATGATTATTGATATATTTGGCTTAATATCTACCATATTTGTAACTTTTTTATTCACTGCACTTGTTTTTCTTTCTTTTAAAAAAAACTTTCCTCTTTTCTGCCTTCTCTGTTTTAAACTGAGCATTTTACGTAATTCAATTTTCTCTTCTCACGATTCTATTTCTTCAAAAAATTACTTTAGTGTTTGCCCTAGAGTGGCAGTATACATTTACAACTAATCTAAGTCCATTTTCAAATAACTATACCACTTCATAAGGTACCTTATAATAGTACTCCCAATTCTTCCCTCTGTCTATAACATCATTGCTTTCATTTATATTTAAGCTATAATAATCCAATACATTGCTATTATTATTTTGAACAAGCAGTTATCTATTAGTTCAATTAAGAATTTTTTTAAAAACCCAAAGGATTTATTTTACCTTTATTTATTCCTTCTCTAACACTCTTCCTTTCTTCACAAAGATTTGAGTTTCAGCTCTATATCATTTTTCTTCCCTGTGAAGGATTTCTTGCAATTTATTGTCTACAGCTTTTGTCTGAGACAGTCTTTATTTCTCCTTTACTTTTTTTTTTTTTTTTTGCAATATGCGGGCCTCTCACTGTTGTGGCCTCTCCCGTTGTGGAGCACAGGCTCCGGACGCGCAGGCTCAGCGGCCATGGCTCACAGGCCCAGCCGCTCCGCGGCACATGGGATCTTCCTGGACCGGGGCACGAACCCGTGTGCCTTGCATCGGCAGGTGGACTCTCAACCACTGCGCCACCAGGGAAGCCCTCTCCTTTACTTTTGAAGGCTAATTTATTTGGATACTGAATTCTAGGTTGGTGTTTTTTTCTTGCAACATTTTAAATATTTCACTTCACTCCCTCTTGCTTGCATGGTTTATAAAGTGAAGTTGATGTAATTCTTATCCTTGTTTCTCTACAGGTAAGGTTGTCTTGTTCTCTGTCTTCTTTCAGGATTTTCTCCTGGTTTTTGATTTTCTGCAGTTTGAATAGGACATGGCTAGTAGAAAACTTTTTGGTATTCATCCTACTTGGTGTTCTCTGAGCTTCCTGGATCTGTATTCTGGTTTCTGTCACTAATTTTGGAAAATTCTCAGCCATTATTACTTCAAATATTTCCTCTGCTCTTTTCTTTCTTCTCCTTTGGGTATCGCAGAATATACTGCATATGTTATTGGGTTGGTCAAAAAGTTCATTCAGGTTTTTCCATAACATCTTATTTGGCCAACCCAAAATATATCTTTTGTAATTGTCTTACAGTTCTCAGATATTCTGTTCTGGGTTCCCCCACCCCCATTCTTTTTTAATTTTTGCATTTCAATTTGAGATGTTTCTTTTTACATTTATAGTTTAAAATTTTGGAAATATTCACATGGTTCAATGTTGAAAAGATACAAAAGGTAAATAATGAAAAATTCTTTCTCCCCCTTACCTCTGACCCACATTCATCCAATTCTAACTCAGTACACAACCAATAGTTTTTGTTTTACCTTCCAGGATATTCTATGCATAACAAGGAAATACTTTATTTCCTCTCCTTTAAAAAAAATCCACAAATGGTAGCATAGTATATACAGATTTACATGTCATTTTTCCCTACATATCAGTATATCTTGGAGATTATTCCACATCAGTACATAAAGAGATTCTTGTTCTTTTAAATGGCTGCATAGTATCCCATTTATGTATGTATAGGTCCACAACTGCTTATTCAAAACCCCTGGGTTTGGGATGCATTTGGAATTCATTATTTTTAAAGTTATATACAGATAATTTGTGCATATATTATATATAATACAGGAGGTCCGAGGCAGCATCCCATAATTAAACAGATTACTATTTGTGCAGTGAAAGTATGAATATTCACACTAGGTAGGATAAATAGCAAAATTAGTATTGTAGTTTTTTGATACAGTAACAAACTCATGAATGAAATAGTGTGATACAGACCATAAATACTCGGTACTCTTTTATTTCTAAGGAAAACATTCAATAAAACCTCAAACCAAGCTAAGTATCTGTACATATGCATATGGTAAATACTTCTTCCATCTGGTTTCTTGAGGATCTTGGAAAAAAAGCTTCATCTGCACTGCTATTATTGTCACCAAAGATTAGAGTTGGATATTTAATGATGGGCCAGGATAGAGATTAATGATGAAGCAACTACAATAGATGGCCTTAAAAAAGGTGTACTTCTAGGATAATGTGTCTCATTAACATAGATTTCTATATAAGCAGTCTCTTCCAATTAAGCAGCAATAATCCCTTTTTCACTGATAAATGCATGTTATTCAAGGCCAATTAACTGCTCATACCTTTCCCCATACTGTCTATGGAGATTATTTTTTTATTTATTTTATTTTTTTTGCGGTACGCAGGCCTCTCACTGTTGTGGCCTCTCCCCTTGCGGAGCACAGGCTCCGGACGTGCAGGCTCAGCGGCCATGGCTCATGGGCCTAGCCGCTCCGAGGCATGTGGGATCTTCCCAGACCGGGGCACGAACCCGTGTCCCCTGCATCGGCAGGCAGACGCTCAACCACTGAGCCACCAGGGAAGCCCTATGGAGATTATTTTTCATCTGTGTTACATCTCATCATTGTCATCATTACTAGCCTCATGCTTATTTGGGTTAACACTATTTTAGCAATTTTTCTATCTTGCAAGGAATGTACAGGTATATAACTTATAATATTCGGTATTTTTTTGATGTCAGCTTGTTCTAATTCAGTGCTTCTATAACCTTAGTTGGCATAAAAGTCATCTGAAGAATTTTTTAAAGCATAGGTTTCTTGGGCTATACCCACAAAGATTTTGATTCAGTAGGTCTCGAGTTAGTTGGGTCTGGGAATCTGTATTTCTAACAAGCTTCCAAGTCATGTTTGTTTTTTTGTTTTTGTTTTTGGCTGCATTGGGCCTTTGTTGCTGCACACGGGCTTTCTCTAGTTGCAGCGACCGGGGGCTACTCTTTGTTGCTGTGTGCAGGCTTCTCATTGCAGTGGTCTCTCTTGTTGCAGAGTGCGGGTTCTAGGTGCATGGGTTTCAGTAGTTGCAGCACGCGGGCTCAGTAGTTGTAGCATGTGGGCCCTAGAACGCACGGGCTTCAGTAGTTGCAGCACGTGGGCTTAGTCGCTATGCGGCATGTGGTTATCTTCCCGGACCAGGGATCAAACCCGTGTCCCCTGCACTGGCAGGTGGATTCCTAACCATTGCGCCACAAGGGAAGCCCCTCCAAGTCATGTTTTATTTATTTATTTATTTATTTAGGCTGTGTTGGGTCTTCGTTGCTGTGCACAGGCTTTCTCTAGTTGTGGCGAGTGGGGGCTACTCTTCGTTGCGGTGAGCGGGCTTCTTTCTCACTGTAGGGGCTTCTCTTGTTGCACAGCACAGACTCTAGGTGCACGGGCTTCAGTAGCTGTGGCACATGGGCTCAGTAGTTGTGGCTTGCGGGCTCTAGAGCGCAGGCTCAGCACTTGTGTCACATGGGCTTCATTGCTCCGCAGCATGTGGGATCTTCCCGGACCAGGGCTCAAACCCGTGTCCCCTGCATTGGCAGGCGGATTCTTAACCACTGTGCCACCAGGGAAGTCCCCCAAGTCATGTTTATGCTGCTTGTCCGCTGACCACACTTTGAGTAGCAAGGTTGGTGACTTTAGACTTTTAGCCTATTAACTTTTAGTGTTAAGTAATGACACTATATATCTTCTCATTAGTGACACAAAACCCTTCAATATCTTCATATACAACTTCACTTTAAAAGCCAAAGTCTATGTAAAATATTTATCAAGTGTCAGCAACTGTGTAAATAGCATAATTAAGGTATACCTGAACAAGCTTCTACAATAATTCTCTTAGAAAGACTTGGGAGTTACCTGCTGCAAGTATCTAGTATGAAAACAAATAAATATTTATATTTGCTCTTCCCTGGGAGTAAAATTTCTTGGTCACAAGAAGTTCATGAGGCATGTGTGTGGAACAGTGGTCCAGGAATGAGTATAGTTTTCTTCCATTCCAGCTTGTGTGCAATAAGCTCATGCCATTGGTATAGATTATTAAGCCAGGCAGAAATTATCTCTTCGATTACCCATGCTTTTTTGCTTACATACTAATAAATAAATCGTGAACAATTTTTTTTTTTTGGCTGCGTCGCACGGCTTGTGTGATCTTAGTTCCCTCACCAGGGATCGAACCTGGGCCCATGGCAATGAAAGCACAGAGTTCTAACCACTGGACTGCCAGGGAATTCCCTGAACGACTTTGAATCATTGTGGATGTTGGCTTTTTCTAGCTTTACCTGTCTGCTGTGTTGGCACACCCCAGAACTTTCAACCTGTGCTTAGAGTCCTTGAAACCTCTTGTTTGCTCATCAATCATTGTTAATTTTTTTTTTTTTTAAAGAAAACAGAACAAAGCTGTTTCACCCACCATATATACATGTTTGAGACTAAGGTTTTCATTAAAAATTACCTTAACAAACTGTCAATATAATTTTAATCTTCTTCATGAAAAGAAGCTATTTCATCATAGTTGTCCAGATATTTTATACCGTGATGCTTCTGAAATTTCTGCAGCCAATCTCTTTTTTTAGAAAAAAAAATTATTTATTTTTTTGGCTGCAGTGCATCTTAGTTGCGGCATGAGGGATCTTTGTTGCGGCATGCAGGATCTTTAGTTGCTGCATGTGGGATCTAGTTCCCTGACCAGGGATCGAACCTGGCCCCCCTGCATTGGGAATGCGGAGTCTTAGCCACTGGACAGCCAGGGAAGTCCCATGCAGCCAATCTTCTGATGTTCTATATTCACCATAAAGGTTCAGTCTTCCATGGCATAATCTAGCTTGTTTCATGAACAACAAACCAGTCAGTGGCATATTCACATTGCTTCATTGTTGAATCCATTCAATCATGGTTGTGTCAATATCTTCATTTTTTGCCCTCTGAAAAATTTCTGTTCTTCATTAGTTCTGGTCATTGTTGTCCTGTAAAACTTCAACTCTTTGTCCTTCTATTATTTCAAGTCATATGTGGTGTTAATTCCCATACCCTATTCTTTAGTAAGATGTCTCATAGACATACCTGATCAAACTTTGCACTAACTCTATTTTCTGTGCTATTGTTAACGACAGAGGCTTCCTTTGCTTCTTATTCTTACCCACAGGAGTACCTTCAATTTTCTGGGCATTTTTTACAGGGCAATTAAACTCAGACTGGCAAAATAACAACCATCTAAACGAAAAAGGCAAACAATATTAGTGAACAGCAGAGATGTCTGTGACTGGTAAGAGTGTTGAGAAGCAACTAATGCCTCATATCAGCTGAGGCCAGGTTTTGCTGTCAACTTAGATAAAAGTTTGGATTTTCAAAGTTTTTCAGGTTTAGGAATTCCATGTTAAGAGATTTTGGAGCTAAAGTAATATATTTAATCAGTCTCCTATTGATGGCTATTTAGAATGTGTCAAGTATTTTGCAGTTGCAAACAAGGTTGGAGTGAATAACTTTGTACAAATACCATTTCACATTTGTATAAATATATTTGTAAGATAAAATCCTGGAAGTGAAATTGCTGGGTCAAAGGACAGGTACATTGTAATTTTGATAGATATGCCAAATTGCCCTCCACAAAGGATTACCAATCTATACTCCCACTCTACACCTTTGCAAACACAATGTTTTATCAAAATGTTTTCTTTTATTTTGAAATAATTTCAAACTCAAAGAGAAGTTTCAAGAATACTACAAGCATCATAATTTTCTCCCCCCCACCCCCACCCCGAACCATTTGAAAGTAAGTAACTGATTTGATACACAATCACTCCTTGAACTCTACAGTCTATTTCTGGCAAACAAGGACACTCTTCTACATACCTGCCACATAACTATCAAAATCAGGAAATGTATGTTGATGTATTGCTACCACCAAAGGAGACATGACAAACTAAATGCAACACGTGATCTTGTATAAACACATATAAAGATTTTATACAAGATCGTGTGTTACATTTAGTTTGTCATGTCTCTTCAGTCTTTGATAATTTGGAAAAATTCCTGAGTCTTCCCTTGACATTCATAACCTTGACACCTTTGCAGATTAGACTGGTTATTTTGTAGAATGTCCTTCAATATGGGTATGCCTAATGTTTCCTCATGATTAGATGAAGGTTTGCATTTTTGGTGTAATATAAAAGAAGTGATACTGAATTCTTATTCCTTCCTGTTAAGTAATATATGATTGTGACTTGACCCATTACTGATGACATATCCATTGCCCCAAAGTTTCCTTGGGACCCTTGGTAATGCCTTCTTCCCTTCCATCCTAACCTGCCCCAGCTCCCATTCTCAGGAAACTGCTGATCATCTTTCTGTCACCATAGTATGCATTTCTAGAATTTTACACAAATACAATAATCGGCACTGTTTTTTCTTTGGTCTGGCTTCTTTCACTCAGCATAATTATTTTGAGATTCATCCATGTTGTAGTATGTATCACTAGTTCGTTCCTTTTCATTACTGAGTAGTATTCTACTGTATGGTTATATCAGAGTTTTTATCCATTCACCTGATGATGGATATTTAGATTGTTTCCAGTTTTTGGTTAAAAATAAAGCTACTATGAACGTTCATGTTGAAGTCTTTGTATGGATATATACTTTCATTTCTTTTGGGTAATACCTATGAGTGGAATGGAAGGATCATATGCATAGGTGTCTATTTAACTTTTTAAGAAACTGCCAAATGGTTTACCAAAGTGGTTGTACAATTTACGTTTCTACCTGCAATGTACAAGAGCTCCAGTTGCTCTTCATCCTTGACAGTCTTTCCTACAGCCTTCACTACAGCTTTTTGTTTTTTAAATTTTAGCCTTTCTATTATTGTGGTTTTAATTTGCATTTCCCTAAGGACTAATGATATTAAGCATGTTCATGTGCTTACTTCCCAGCAGAATATCTCCTTTGGTGGAGTGTCTGTTCAGATATTTTTCCATTTAAAAAAATGGGTTGGGCTTCCCTGGTGGTGCAGTGGTTGAGAGTCTGCCTGCCAATGCAGGGAACACTGGTTCGTGCCCCAGTCCGGGAAGATCCCACATGCCGCGGAGCAGCTGGGCCCGTGAGCCATGGCCGCTGAGCCTGCGCGTCTGGAGCCTGTGCTCTGCAACGGGAGGGGCCACAACAGTGAGAGGCCCACGTACCGCAAAAAAAAAAAGAAAAAAAAATGGGTTGTTCATTTTCTTATTATTGAGTTTTGAGAGTTCTTTACATATTCTGGATACAAGTCCTTTATGAAATATGTGATTTGCAAATAATTCTCCCCCTCTGTGGCTTATCTTTTCATTCTCAATAGTAACTTTCACAGAGAAGAAGTCTTAATTTGGAAGTCCAATTTATGAATTTTTTTCTCATATGGATTGTGCTTTTAGTGTTGTATCTAAGAAATCTTTGCCTAACTAAAAATGAAAATGATTTTGTCCTGTGTTTTCTTCTAAAAGTTTTATAGTTTTAGCTTTTACATTTAGGTCCTTGATCCATCATGAGCTAATTTTTGTACATGTTTTACCACTTGTTGAAAGACCTTCATTTTCTTCAGCTGAATTGGCTTTGCCCCTTTACTGAAATAGATTGGCCACATAAATGTGGATCTGTTTTGGGACTCTATTTTCTTTCACTGATCTATTTGTGTATCTTTACACCAACAACCCTTTGCTAATTACTACAGCTTTAAAATAAGTCTTGAAATCAGGTGGTGTTAGTCGTCCCACTTTATTTTTCTTTCACAAATTTGTTTCTGGCTACTCTAGGTCCTTTGAATTTCCATACGAATTTCAGAATCAGATTATCGATTTCTACTCCAAAAAGCCTGTTAGGATTTTGATTTGGATAGCACTGAATCTATATATCAAATTGTAGAGAATCAACATCTTAATAATACTGTCTTCCAATCCATGAGTGCAGTATGTCCCACTTATTTAGGTTTTCTTTAATTTCTCTCAGCAATGTTTTACGGTTTTCATTGTATATGATTTTCTTGTACATATTTTGCTAAGTTTATTCTCAAGTATTTCATGTTTTCTTGATGTTATCATGATAATTTTAAAAATTTCAGTTTCTGATTGTTTGTTGCTGGTATATTGAAATACCACTGATTTTTGTATATTGATCTTGTACCCTGAAACATTGCTAAATCTATTATTAGTTCTAATAGCTTTTTGTAGACTCCATAGGATTTTCTACATAGACAATCAATGTCATCAGAGAATAAAGACAGTTTTACTTCTTCCTTTCTAATCTGGATAGCTTTTACTTCTTTTTAGTGTTTTATTGTACTGGCTAAAATCATCGGTATGATATTGAAATAGAAGAGGTGAAAGTAAACATCTTTGCCTTGTTCCTGATGTTATGAAGAAAACATTCAATCTTTTACCATTAAGTATAAGGGTAGCTGTATCATAGATGCCCTTTATCATGTTGAAGAAGTTCCCTTCTATTTCTAGTTTGTTGAGGGTTTTAATTGTTTTTATTAGGAATAAATGTTGGATTTTATCAGGTTCTTTTTCCATATTACTGAGATGATCATAAGGGTATTCTTTTTTACTCTATTAGTATGGTGAAATACAGTGATTGATTTTTGAATGTTAAACCAGCCTTGCATTCTTGGGGGTAAACCCTACTTATTACAATGTATTATCCTTTTTTATACATTATTGGATTCAATCTGTTACAATTTTTATTAAGAATTTTTGCACCTATGCTCATGAGAGATATTATTCTGAGTTTTCTTTTTTATAATAGTTTTTTGTCTGATTTTGGTGTCAGGATCATGCTGATTTTATAGACTGAGCTGGGAAATATTTCCTCCTCTTCAATTTTCTGCAAGAGTTTATACAGAATGTTTTCCTTAAATGTTTGGTAGAATTTACCATTTAGTCCTGGATTTTCTTTCTTTTCTTTCAAAGGTTTTTAACTACCAATTCAATTTCTTTGAAATTCATTTCTATTTATTCTTTTCTTTTTACTGTGGTAAAATATACATAATCAAATTTACCATTTTAACCATTTAAGTGTACAATTCAGTGACATTAAAGACATTCACATTGTTGTGCAACCATCCCCACTATTTCCAGAACTTTCTCATCATCCCAAATTTGTAGAGAGATACTATGAAACTATGTAAATATCCTGTTCCTCATCAAATGTTCAACCACTAGCTTAGCATCTATTGCTATTTCTTCACTGTGGCTATTCTAGGTAACTCATATAAGTGGAATCATACAATGTTTGTCTTTTTGTGTCTGGTTTATTTCACTTAGCATAATGTTTTCAAGGCTCATCCGTGTTGTAGCATATATCAGAATTTCATTCCTTTTTATGGCTAAATAATATTCTGTTGTGTGCATATACTCCATTTTGTTTATCCATTCACCTATTGATGGATACTTGAGTTATTTCCAACTTTTGGCTACTGTGAATAGTGCTGCTATTAATATTGGTGTACAAATAATCTGTTTAAGTCCATGTTTTCAATTCTTTTGGTAGATACCTAGCTAATTCTTATTTATTTTTGAGTGAACTTTGGTAGTTTGTGTCTATGAAGAAATTAGTCTATTTCATTATGTTGTTTAATTTATTAGCATAAGGTTATTCATAATATTCCCTTATTAACATTTTAATGCCTTTAGAATTTGTTGTGATGTCACTTTTCCCATTCTTTTTTTTTTTTTTTTTTTTTTTTTTTTTTTTTTTTTTTTTTTTTTTTTTTTTTTTTTTTTTTTTTTTTTTTTTGCGGTACATGGGCCCCTCACTGTTGCAGCCTCTCCTGCTGCGCAGCACAGGCTCCGGACACGCAGGCCCAGTGGCCATGGCTCACGGGCCCAGCTGCTCCGCGGCATGTGGGATCCTCCTGGACCGGGACACAAACCCACGTCCCCTGCATCGGCAGGCGGACTTCCAACCACTGTGCCACCAGGGAAGCCCTTCCCATTCTTGATATTGGTAATTTTTGTCTTCTCATTTTTTCTTAATCAAAGATTTCAATTTTACCTTTTCAAAGAAACAGCTTTTCATCTCATTGATTTTGTCTGTTTTTCTATAGTTTATTTCATTGATTTCTGTTCTGATCTCTATTATTTCCTTTCTTTTGCTTACTTTAGGTTTCATTTGCTCTTCCTTTTCTGGCTTCTTTTTTTTTTTTTATCTTTACCTTTTCTGGCTTCTTAAGGCAGAATCTGAGATCACTGATTTGAAACCTTTCTTCTTTTCAATATAGGTATTAAGTGCTAAAAATTTCCTGCTAAGTAAAGCTTTAGATCCAATCCACAAATTTTTATATGTCGTGCTTTTTCATTCAGTTTAAAATATTTTATAATTTTCTTGTGTTA
>RJWK010051186.1:5901-16132 GCA_004363435.1 Platanista minor | reverse complement strand
CAGTATTAATTAATACAGGATTAATTAATATTTGCCAAGCATTTGGGAAGACCCATTATGAGAAACAAACACTATAACAGACCATTTCTTTCCCTAGATTGCTCTTTTCTTTGTTGTTAGAAGAAGGTTAGAACTGAATGATGAGCCATCCCCTTTGGGAGCTGGCACATCATAAAAATGATGACTGTCATTTTGAATCAGGAAGATACACATCACAGAAGAAACACATAACTGGTTTTGAGGTCCTGCAGGCTACTGAAGGTATGTGTGTTTTATGTAGTCGTTATGCTTTCTCATTTGCTTATTTGTTTGCTTCTTAAAGCAAACACTCTACGTAATTCTAAGGGAAGTTTACCAAACTCTTTCTTTCCTTTTCACTTAGCCAAATCCCTTATTGGCGCCTTGTTCTCACCCCCATCAAAATTCCACGCAACAGCAATGCCTTAGATTATCACAAAGGACGAGTGAGGAGAATCAGAGGAAGAGGGCTTAGTTTAGAGCCATAAAGACAAAAGTGAAGCCATTATGGTCAAGTGTTGGCTGACCTTCCAATGTCTATTCCCCAGTTTCCCTTCACCAGTAGCCCTAAGATTTTCCTTCCAGGCATCACTGCTGTCATATTCTCAGCCAGGTGCTGGGGGCTGGGATTGACTCTGTTCCAAGGTCCACAATAATTGGCCAAAACCAGCCAGCAAATCCTATCACCCTGAGCACAAGGCAGTATGGTTACATACAATGACTCAGTTTGGACCAATGAGTCACGAAGAGACATTTGTTGAGGGCTTCTAGAAAAGAAACTTCCTCCTTCTGAAAACATGCCCGTAAAAGACCCCTTTATTCACACGCAACGTAGATAGGGGAGCAAGTAGCCCTGGGCGCTACTGGCAACCATCTTTTGCCCACAGAGGAGGCAGCCTTAGGTTGAATCTGACCCCACCGAAGGCAGGGCAGGGACATGGAAAGAGCTATCTCATGAGTGAGCACGGAACTACTGAGTCAGGCCATGCCTATGACTCCTGACTGAGCTTTTCTGTCCCATGAGCCATTCTGTGAGTCACGTTATTAAGTCTACCTGAGTCGTGTTCTTTTTCCCTTGTGATTGAAATCTTCATAATAAGATTTTTTAAATAAAATTTAAAGAAAGAAACGAAAGAGCATAAGTGTAATGGAAAAACACCTATACATAGATTCTACAGGGCTATGGATATGGATATAGACTACAGTATAAATATATGCTCTGTTGGAACACACTTTCTTCGTACATAATGTTCCAGAGTGATTCTTAGGAGGAAATAAACAGAGATTCAGCACAGGTAGAGATACCAGAAATAGCCACATCTCCCCCCAAACTCCCACAGTTTGCAACAACACTGCAAAAGAAGATGACTAATTTCTCGGCACTAGAAAATTCCACAGAGGATCTTCAGGGCGTCAGGGTGAGAATGGAAGCACACCACCAATGAAGGGGGAGGAAAGTGGGAATCCAGAGTCTGGTAAGGAGACTGGCTTTACCCTGCTAACTCCCATCAGGCCGTAAGTTCTGCCTAATGGTCCCATCTCCTAGTCCAGTTTGTCGTCCCTGCCACCAAGAACATAAACCAGGACATCATTCCATGTGGAATCACAGAGAAGAATTAAAGGCATCATGTGGAATGCAGTGAATCAGCCACCAGGCTAAAGGTTAGATGGGGTCATTAGTCTATAGCTAGGACTGGCTAGATGAAGTGCAGTAACGAACAACCCCAAATCCTCATGGGCACAACACAAAGTCCACTACAAATGTTGGCAAGTCTCCAGGATGGAATAGCTGTCCTCTATAAGTTGACACCACACTCTGGACCATTTAGTCATCACAGCAAAGGAAAAGAGAGGGCTGGAGAGTCAAGCCTGAGACATGAAGTGTTTCTACCCACACGCTAAGCAAGTGACATGGCCCATCACACTTCAAAAAGGGGTGGGAGTATGCCAAGCTTCCTAGGGTTCAAAACAGATGAGAACTGGATAGTGGAGGAGACTGCCACAGAGGGAACTAACTGCAGAGCTGCTGTACATTCTTAGTTAAAAGATACAGTTCTGGAAAATCAGTTAAATATCCATTCATCTTGGGAGGTGACTAGCACTCAATTGTTAGGCACTTAGGCTTAACGACCAGCTCAGCCCTGCTTCCAAAAGCATCTCCCTCCAAAGGCACACACCCCTGAAGACAAACACTGAATAAAAGAGGTGGTTTAAAGGGAAGAAAAGGAAGAAGGGAGGGAAAAGAAGAAAAAAGGAAAAGAGGAGAGGGGAAGAAAGCGAGGGGAGGGGAAGGGAAGGGAAAAGGAAGGAGAAGGGAGAAAAGAAAGAAAAAGGAAAGAAGAAAAACCAAAAGGAGAAGAAAGGAAAGGAGAGAAAACAAAAGGGAAAAAGTGTTTGGGGATTTCAGTAATACAAGAAACAAAATCAATTAGGGAATAGAAAGTAGTTTCAAATTAGCCTCTAACTAGCTGTACACATGATAAAGAAAATGTAAAATTTGTTGCATCACTGTATTGAACCAATTTTCTAGGAGAATCTCCTTAAACAGAAAGTAGGGATTAAATTAAGCAGTGGGGTTTTGCTTTTTTAACAGCCAAATATCAGGGGCGTGAAAGCTAGTTTGTAGTCAGTAGAAGAACGAATAGAGTGAGAGACCTGCAGAGACTTGGTCTTGTCAAATCAAGTAACATCCTTGAAGACTCCAGCTTGAATCAAAGCACCTTTAACATAAGAAACCATCCCTAGCGCCAATGATAGTGAGGTAGTGAGTATGGGCACAAGGAAGGGGCTGGCTGCCCACCACGATACTTAACCTGCATCCCTCCTTTCCCTTTCTACTTGTGATCTGTATCAGCTGCCTACATTTACTCACCACTCACTTATTCCTTAACCCCTCAAAATCTGGTTTTCCTCCCCAACAATACTGTCCTGCAGCCTCAAGCATCACTAAGGACCTTCTGATCACATTACCTTTTGATGTGCCTCATCACCCCCTCCTTCAATCTCTCCCCTCCCTTGGTTTCCACGACACTGCAGCAAGAGTTTTCAAAGATACTTTTAGCAACAGAAACCTTCTTTCAAATGAGATCTTGCTTGGAACTCCTACTGACTACCATAGCTTTATAGTAGACTTGAAATCGGGCAGAGTAAGTCATCAAAGTTTGTTCTTCTTTTTAAAGGTAGATTTGGCTATGCATTACATTTCCATAGAATTTTTTTTTTTTTTTTTTTTTTTTTTTTTTTGCGGTACGCGGACCTCTCACTGTTGCGGCCTCTCCCGTTGCGGAGCACAGGCTCCGGACGCGCAGGCTCAGCGGCCATGGCTCACGGGCCCAGCCGCTCCGCGGCACGTGGGATCTTCCCGGACCGGGGCACGAACCCGTGTCCCCTTCATCGGCAGGCGGACTCTCAACCACTGCGCCACCAGGGAAGCCCTCCATAGAAATTTTTAATCGGCCTTGAAACTGCTACCAAAAAATAAAGTTGGGCTGTTTTATTGGAATGGCATTGTCTAAATATTAACTTAGGACAGACATCTCAACAGTATTGAAAACTCCAATAATGGATATCTTCATGTTTCCTCTGATTTGGATTCATTAAGTTTTTTGGATCTATGGGATTGTAGTTTTCATCCAATTTGAAAAAATTTTGGCCATTATCTCATTAAATATTTTCCTATCCCTCCTACCTCCTCTTCCATTTCCATACCTCCTACCTACATAAGCAACCCAGCCTCCGATGGCTCCCCCAGGGAGACTGCCTCTCTCTGCGTGAGGTCTCTTTCCCTGGAATAGTGTTCTCAGACAGAAAGCTGCTCTCCTTTGTGTGTTTCCCTTCTCTCAAGGATCACAGCCTTGTGCCATCTATTATCCAAAGCCTGAAATATATTCCAACTAGTTTCACAGTTGTGTACAGCAGGAGGGTAAGTCTAAAATCATGACTCTCTCGTGGCCAAAACCAGAAGTCTGTCCATTCACATTTAAGAGCAACGCAGTAAAAATCGAAGTGGACAATCTGTGTAAGCGGGATGTCATGAGGCTTCCAAATGTCCAAATCTGTGAGTCTTTACTCTGGTTTAATTGCTCCAGAAAAGTATCTTTTAGCCTCCTTTCTGGAAAGCATAGAACATGAATTGCCAGGATGCTGGCGCTGGGGGCAAAGGACAGAATTTCCTGCGGGGTCGGGGGAGGTTGCCCTCTCTTCAAAGAGTACCCAGATCTTCCAATCATCTTCGAGATTCTCCATCCCCTCCTCCCCCTGTGCTTGATATCAGGCACCTAATTAATACAATCTGTCCATAAATTATGCCCCTGCTTCCTGGAGGAAGGAGTAGGAAAGAGACGTCTGCTTGGGTCCACCAATGGCAAGGTCCTGGGCTCTAGACACTCTTTAGCGAGGATTTCAAGCAACCCCTTCCTGCCTCATGACCGTTTCCTGGTACCTAAATTTCTCTAAATCCAAAGCTCTTCTAGGGCCCAGTAGAGCAAACTGTCTTGCTTTTTATCTAAATGTCCCTTTGCAGGAACTTAATTTTGGCTTTCCTCCTCCCCATGAAGTCATCCGCATTCTCCCATATACTTTCCATCTTCACATAATGCTGTGCATGTGCTACAAAAAAAAATCTCATTTTATCAAAAAGGGAGGTTTATGCCTCTGTTTCTTGTCCTCCTTTTATTATATCTACTTGAAACAGGAGGTTCCTGTCTCAGTTTGCTTAAGAGTTCATTGTTAACTACGTTAAGCTTCACAGCCATATTTTCAACCATTTTTACTCCGGTTTTGCTATTTTCAGGTTCTTTGTTCATTACTATTTCTTGTTTCTCACATCATCTTCATCCTTGGATTCACTTTACGGTTTGCCAGAGCACGTGATTTTTCAGAGAGTGCACAGGGGTGATAAACGTTCTGAATTTTGTAGAGCGTACATGTCTTTATTTTGTTTCTGTTCCAGATAGTATTTGATGGGGCATAGGATTCTAGGTTTAAAATCATCTCCCAGATAACTTTAATAGCACTGTTTCCAACTTCTTTTTCCACTGATATGGCAGATCAGATGTTCAGAGAAACCTCTTCAAGTTATCACAACCAAAATTTCTAGGTGAAACACCTGGATGAGTGGAGGGAAAGTAAAGGGATTCCTTCGAGGCAGAAATGAGGAGAATGCTGTTTTCCCTGCCCTTTTCTTCCTTCTCTCCCTGAGTCTGTCCTGGAGTTTCAGAGTTGCCTTGAGTTTGGCCAAGTTTAACATAGACCCTAATACTCACAAAGGACCATACCCATCTCCTGTCCCCAAGCAAATAGTCCCCTTTTTGCTTTGCGAGTTGCTCTTAAGACTTTGTCTTGAGAGCCACAGAGCCACCACTCTGAGTACACAGGGACAGAGAAGAAGAAAGGGAGAGGGAAAAGGAAGGGAAATGGCCCTAGTAGTTCTCCCAAGCAATCCTTTCTTCAGTTACCCTGATACCTGCCCTCTATGACTCTCAAGTTTGGAATTTCTCCTGGAGCTCCA
This sequence comes from Platanista minor, assembly GCA_004363435.1. Lineage (NCBI taxonomy): Eukaryota > Metazoa > Chordata > Mammalia > Artiodactyla > Platanistidae > Platanista > Platanista minor. Next base: position 10,605 of record RJWK010051186.1, on the reverse strand, counting down.
TCGAAAAGTATAGCTGACTCTTTCTATCCGTTTTCTCTAAACTGGCTTTGCATTGTGTTTATTCTGCTGTGATTTCTCTACCCATCCAACCCAATCCACTCTTTATCCTTCAGAAATCCCTCAAAACCTCTGGCTGTCTTATGGCACCTTGCTGTGTTTTCCAGCACTCTTAGATTTTTTGCTATTTCTAATATCTTTTCTCTTGTTTCATGTACCACGGTGATACACAGTGGGTATAATCAATGTCTTCTGAAGAAGAGACAAATGTACCTGTGCTAAAATGGAAAGATGACCATGATGCATTCACTCATTCATAAATCCATTCGTCCATTCAATAATTTTTAACAGGATCTGCTGTGTATTAGGCATAGTTCTAAGCTTTGGGAAACAGCAGTGACAAAACAAAATTCTTCTTTTCAAGGAGCTGATACCCTAGAGTGTCAATAGGTTTTTTAAAAATACAAGTTGAAGAACAATATTTATGACGCAATAACATCTTTGCGTGCAAATGAGTGTATGTACACCAGTGTGTGTGAGTGTGTGTATGTGTCTCCTTTCAGATAGACTCTTCAGGGGCTGGAATTGGAGAAGCAACATGTGAGAAGGTGTCTTTTAACTGCCTTTATTTGTATTTCTATATTGTTCATTTAAATGTACAACTGATTCAGGCTCTGTTCTAGGCAGTTGGGATACCCCAGCAAACAAAGCAGGTAAACATTTCTGCCTCCCTGGAGATCACGTTCTAGCAAAAAAAGTCAGATGCAAAATAATAAACATAATAAATTAGTATCCTACATAATATATTAGCAGGTGATAAGGACTATGGAAAAAATAAAACAGACTTAGGAAAATTGTAGGTATGATATATGGAGTGAGCAGCACTGGGTTGTAACTTTAAATAGTGTGGTAAAAGTAGACTTCATTGAGGAAGTAACATTTCAGCAAAAAGTTAAAACAGAGGGCTGTACCTGAAAAGGGATGGAGAAAGATGCTCAACATTGCTAATTATTAGAGAAACGCAAATCAAAACTACAATGAGGTATCACCTCACACCAGTCAGAATGGCTATCAAAAAGTCTACAAATAATCAGTGCTGGAGAGGGTGTGGAGAATGGAGGAACACTTCTGCACTGTTGGTGGGAATGTAAATTGGTGCAGCCACTATGGAGAACAGTATGGAGGTTCCTTAAAAACTAAAAATAGTAGAGTTGCCATATGATCCAGTGACCCCACTCCTAGGCATATATCTGAAAAAGATGAAACTCGAATTTGAAAAGACACATGCACCCCAATGTTCACAGCAGCACGATTCACAATAGCCAAGAAGTGGAAGCAACCTAAATGTACATCGACAAATACCACTTACATGTGGAATCTAAAAAATAACACAAATGAACTTGTTTACAAAACAGAAGCAGACTCACAGACATAGAAAACAAACTTATGGTGACCAAAGGGGAAGTGGGGAGGGAGAGGGATAAATTAGGAGTTGGGGATTCACAGATACACACTACTATATATAAAATAGATAAATAACAAGGATTTATGGGGAACTATATTATCTTGTAATAATCTATAATGGAAAAGAATCTGAAAAAGAATATATATATATATATATATATATACATATATGTGTGTGTGTGTATAACCAAATCACTTTGCTGTACACCTGAAACTAACACAATATTGTAAATCAACTATACTTCCATTTAAAAAAGAAAAGGAGACAGTATTTTAAGCAGAAGACAGTATTTTAAAGAGGAGACAGTATTTTAAGCAGAAGGAAGGGCAGATGCAAAAGTTTCAGTGTGGAAGTGAGCCTGGCGTGTTCCAGGAACAGCAGGGATCCTCTGGGCCTGGACAGACCAAGTACAGGTGACAGAAACAAGAGGTGAAGCCAAAGAGGAGTTGGAGGTGGGAAGCTGGTGCAGAGAATGGCTCTTTAGATAAGTGTAAGGACTTGCTTTTATTGAGAGAGAATTTGGGAGCCACGGAAAGGTTTTGAGAGGAGTGTAATTACCTGACATATTTGGAAAGGGTCACTGGGGCTCCATTAGAATAGACTGAAAGGGGAGGCAGAGGGAGAGGCAGGGAGACCAGCTCTGTAATCATCAGCAGATGATGTCAGAGGTGACAGCCGTAGACTTGCTACAAAGCAGTCGGATGAAAGGTACAGACAACAGAATTTCCTGATGGGTCTGACATGGGATTCGGAAGCTCAAGGATGCCTCCACGGCCTGAGTAACTGAAAAGCTGCCATCAACTCAGTTCAGGACTATGGTCGGGGGAAGAGGCATTAGGGGAGAGCAGCAGTGGAGATCAGGAGTTCAACTCAGAACCTGTTAGACTTGAGATGCCATTTCGGTATCCAAGTGAAGATGCCAGGAGGCAATGAAGTTTGGGAATCGAAAATTCAGGAAAGAGTTCTGGGCTGGAGATTACAATTCTGGAATCAAGAGCATGGATATATAGATATATAGATGTACTTCAAACATCTGAAAAGACCATTGGGAAAACTGACCGATAATTTTCCCACCTCCCACATTGAATGATCAATCTCTCTGAACACTTTGCCGAACCCAAGTCATCGAGTGCTGACTACTGCACGTGCCCCCTCCTCTCCACTCCCTCTGCCACCTCCCTCCCTCGATTACCTCTCACCCATCTCTCCTCGGTTTCCCAGGGTGTCCCACACACAGCTACCAGACCAATGTGACTAAAGCACACCTGGGATCTTGCAGTAACTCCTTGAGGACTACTTGTCACCTGATGAATTAAAGGACCAAACGCTGAACCTGCCATCACAATCTCATCCTAGCCCGTCTTTCCAAACCTACGACTCACTAGTCCCCTTCATATACACCATGCTCTTCGCACTATTCCTGTGGGTTCTTGCCTCAGTGCCTTGTGCATCCTGGTTTCGCCACCAAAAATACCTCTCCTCTGCATCCCCGCCTGCCTGAACCCTGCCCATCCTTCCTGGCATAATACAAATGCTACCTACTTACCTTCAGTTGACTGCCCCATGTGAAGGTAACCTTCCCCACCTCTGACCCTCCACTCTAGGGTAGGGGGAAGACCATGGCATGGGCAACAGCTCCCAAAATGAGGGCAGCAGGACAGGTACCAGCCCCCAAAGAAATTCTGGGAATAAAGGGCTCTGTGGACAAACAAGTTCAGGTAATACTCCACACTACAGCCCTCTCCTAGAATTTTACATTATATATTCACATACTGAATGCTCTCAATAAACATATATATATATATATGTTTCATATATAAATATGTATATATTTAATCCAACTTTCATAAATGTATTTGAGTTTAGAACACTTTTATCCCAGAATACTTATTAACATTCCATGGAACTAGTGTTCCAAGGTTCTCACATAGTACTTGGACCTAGAGACCAGAACTCTAGTCCTGATAAAGCATCTGGCAGTGTTGGTTCTTCCCAGGCCCAGAAAAGGCAGTTGTGTACCTAAGGTCCCTAGACTTCCCAACATCTATGGGACAACCATACATCCCAGAACTGGAGCTTCCTAGGCACTGACATTAGCCTAGTAGGTTTAGACACATGCCCCTCTGGTTCCTAAAGATTAATTGGCTTATTTCCTCCACAATGACTTATGGCTGCATGGGTTATGATGCCAAATTACAGCTGTGTGATTTATCAGGTCACCTCTCTTTATGGACCTCAGTTAACTCATCCCTTGCTGAGTCATTGGTCAGATGGTGTCCAACATTACTTCCAACTGTGATGAACTGACTCTTCATGTCCTTCTTTGAACCTCACCTACCTCCATACATGACCTGTCTTCCCTACTGTCCCCTAAAGAGGGGTCTCTCTCCACATTTTTTTTTCTCTTTCATAATAGAGGACCTTGAACGTGATTGGAACTCAATAAATACATGCTGTATAAACATTTAAAGATGACAGACATTTAAGGCCCCCCAAAAACTCAAAATTAGTCTTTGAGATGATGGGAAATCCAATGAAATCTAAGAAGTGAAATGATCTGGTTAAAGCAGCAAGCACTATGGAGAAATGATCCTGTATCATTTTCTAGCACTGAGACTAGCAAATGAACATGGACAACAACAACCAACATTGGACATTTACTGTGTGTGAGGTGCAGTTCACAGCGGCTCACATGCTAGAATCCTCATACCAACCCTATTTGGTGGGGGGGGGGGGTGGGTGGACGGGGAGTACCATTATTCTCCTCACTTTACAGATGAGAAAACTGATGCACAGAGGGGCTAAGTTGCCTGAAGTCCCCCAGGGAGCAACTGATGTATTCCATTCCCAGCAGTCCAGCTCAAAGCCCCTAACCCCTGTGCTACCTGCCTCTCCCTCCCTGTCACCGGCATTTGCTCAGAGGTTCCCCCTAACAACCCAGCTTATTATTCCCCAGGTGGAAACTGAAGCCTGGAAAGCCTTAAAGAATGCTCAGTGTCCCACAGCTAGCCTTCATCCCACAGCTCTCTTTCTACAGTTCGATGCTAATTCAGCAGCCTCGCTCACTACAGTAAAACTTTGAGACATCACTGCCAGCCAACGACTGAGAAGGGGCATGGGCATGAAGAGGAGGCTGTGATTAGGGGACCATAGTGCTGCAGATAAAGAATTAAAGCTATCAATACACTGAAAGGAAGAGGTGAATTTGGGTGGGGGGGGGGGGGGGGAGGGGACACAATGAA
>RJWK010051185.1:0-16032 GCA_004363435.1 Platanista minor | reverse complement strand
TTGGGTTATATTTTAAAGAGGGTGGCTCTAAGGAGGCCTCACCAAAGAAGTGGCATTTTAGCAAGTCACCTGAAGTTGCTGGGGGAGGGGGTTGCATGTGTCCAGGGGCAGAGGGCTCTGGGCAGAGGGACGGCAAGTGCAAATGCCCAAAGGGAGGAATGTGCCTGGCGTGTTCAAGGAATAGTAAGGGGGTAGAGGGAAAACGGCCTGGAGCATAGAGCTGAACCGTAACATGGAGTCTGTCTCAAAAACTTGGAAATGCACAGAAATACAGAACATCACCTATACTCACACAACCCAGAGAAAAGTACGGATCATTTTAAAGTGTATGTTCTATAGTCTTTGTGGAGGTGGCTCCCTTGGTAAAGGACAGTTCCCAGTGAAAAACTTCAGCCAAACACTGAAAACATAAGTGCCCTTCTGATGTGGGTCGTCCTGAATGTGGTGCAAAGGTTTGCAACGTGCAACCTTGTACACAAACCTCTGTAGCATTTGCAATTCTTTCATTTCATATAACAGTAGGTGAACTCCTCAGTCGAAGAAAATGAACATTTTAAGACACTTGATGTGCATTGCCCAACTGCCGTGGAGAAAGTTGAACCACTTTCCAAGCTGAGTGGATTTTTCTCCTGGGAAGTTTCAGAGTGCCTGCCACCTTCCCGGGAGCACTAGTTCTCCAGAAGCCTGATCCTGTTTGCCCCATGAAGCTGAGCAAAACCAACCGGCAAAAATCTCCCAAACTAGGCTTTACAAGTGACGATACCAGTAACTAGCACTTACACCATGCTGTATAGCTCTTCAGAATGTTCCATCACTGAGCCCTTACGGTAATCCTCAGCCTAAGTTAGAGCAGGATTGTTTTTATTCTACTTTGCAGATTTGGAAACTGAGACCCAGGATGTGAACATGAGCTTCCAAGATGCCACATGGCCAGTGAATGGTAAAGTTGGACCTAGAGCTTGTTTTGCTCAAGTGTCCATGTTTCCCCCCATCTCATGATTTCTCACGTGCTGTTACCGCTCCCTGGAATGCCTCTCATTATCATCCCACTCCCTCCCCTATAGCCTGGCAAATGCTTCCATCCGTTTTAGGACCTGAGGTACTTGCTCCCTCCTCTCTGCCTCCACAACATTTGTGTGAGTGTTTGTCACACGTGGTTGGCATTTTTTTGCCTCTAGGTCCTTCTATCTCATTACACTCTGAGCTCCTTGGGATTTGGTCTGCATCCTGCTCATCTTTCGACTTCAGTTTCTGGCATAGTGCTGAGCACGTGGTCAGCACAATGGAAAATTGAAAGAAGGAGAAAACTCACATCCATTGATCCCATCTTTGGCTTTGGGCTGGATTGGTTAGGTAAGGATAAGCCACTGGAACGAAAGACCCTAAAATACAGTGAAATAAGATGGGGTCTTATCTGTCTCTTCCACAACAGTCCCAGAGGGAACAGTCAGGATTCATGGGGTGGCTCTGTCATCCTCAACAAACATTTTCCACCTTTGATATCAAGGCAGCTCTTCTGGTTGCCACCATTTCTCAACCATCTCAAAGCGGGCAAAGGGTAGATGGAGACCAAGCAGCTTCTCTGTAAGGTTCTGATGCAGACCTTGCCTGCAACACTTCTCACAGCCCACTGGCTAGGACTTAGGCACGTGGACACACCTAGTTGTAAGGGAGACTGGGCAGCCACAGGGAGGTTCTGATCACTAAAGGAAGACGGGATACTGGAGGACGATGTGCATTCTGTACCACACAACCCATGGGGGTGATGCCAACAACTAACCCTTGTGGAAAACTTGCTAAGAACCAGGCACTGTTCTAAGAGTTACAATACAGCCCTATGAGGTAGACACAATTATTATACTTGTTTACGGATGCAGTTTTACAAAAGAATGAAGCCCAGTACCCTAAGGCATTCATCATGAATTAGTGTCTCTTGAATGCATCTAGAATGGTACGAATTATGCACCATTCTTGGGCGAACTGAAAAAATAGCCACTCAAATAATTTCTGTGTTATGGTTCTGATGAGGAGCCCTGTATGGTGCTGTTGATGGGTCCCTTTTAAGGAGCCAGGCATTGGGTTAGATGCTTGTCTTTGTTTTTAATAAATTTATTTATTTTATTTATTTATTTTTAGCTGTGTTGGGTCTTCGTTGCTGTGCGCGGGCTTTCTCTAGTTGCGGCGAGCGGGGGCTACTCTTTGTTGCGGTGTGCGGGCTTCTCATTGCGGTGGCTTCCCTTGTTGCAGAGCACGGGTTCTAGGTGCGTGGACTTCAGTAGTTGCGGCTCGCAGGCTCTAGAGCGCAGGCTCAGTAGTTGTGGTGTACGGGCTTAGCTGCTCCGCAGCATGTGGGATCTTCCTGGACCAGGGCTCGAACCCGTGTCCCCTGGATTGGCAGGCGGATTCTTAACCACTGTGCCACCAGGGAAGCCCCAGATGCTTGTCTTTGATTGGGTTTCCCCAAAAGCAGACCCTAAGCGAGGATTTGGGAGTGCTTCATTTGGAAGTTATTCCATCAGCAAGGGAGTAGGAAAGTGAGACCAGGAAAAGAAAAGAACCAGTGAAATGTGTATTGATAAGCAAGTTACCACTGAAAGCAGTGGAGACTCAGTCTAGCTGGGACTTACTGAGAAACTGTGTAGGACACACCTCGGGATTTTTCCACTGGGGCGAGGACGCTGGGATACTTACCTGGCGATTCCTTTCCCTCATTGAGGCTCTCACCTGAAGACACTGATTTCCCCGCACTTCCTGTCTGCTCTGTGAAAGGGCCAAGCAAACTCCCACTGCTAGAGAATACCCTCAGACAGAGAAACACTGGAAGCTGTTGGCACGTATGGGAACTGTCTACAGGTAACCTCCGAGGTGGTGCAAGGGGACGTAGGTGGAACACTGACATCTGCTACAGGGCTTTATACATGTTATTTTATTTCATCTTTATAATAAACCTGTGCCTAAGATATAAACATCTCTGTTTCTCATATGCAGAAGCCAAAGCTCAGAGAGATGGAGGAACTCTTTCAAGGTCACACAGCTGGGAAACGGTGGAGTGTGGGGACCAGTCATCTGTCTGTGTCACCCCCCTCCATTTCCCATGCCTTACGCCCTCTACCAGCCTTATGTTTAACTGACCTTCATCATCAACCTCCATCCAAAACTACTGCATTCAGGCTTTCTAAGGTTTCTCATCTCTGAGAAAGACAATTGATGTTTTTCCAGCTTTAGGTGGATGAAACATGGTGAAAGGCTCTATTTATTGCTCCAAGTCTATACAGGCAATCTCCATAAAAAGCAAGTTCTCTAGCCCCCATTTCTAATCAGGTCACTGCCCCTAAGCTCCTCTTGTCTTGACATTCTGGAGCCACTTCTGCTTAAAGCAAATACCTCTCATCTGGTGCCCATGGTCAGGTCCTTGTTTTTTTGGTTGTTGGTTGTTGTTTTTTTTCCGCCCAGACAAATGTTCTTTCTGTGAATCACTGCTGCTGAAATGCAAAAACCTAAGGCCAAGATGTGGTTAACGCTCCATCAATTATGCAGTAAGAGGAATCAGAGAGGACGGTCTGCTCTGAAGGTGGGCTTAGCAGCCCATCTTAGGATCATGTTAGAGTACTAGGGAACCAGTATTTCTCAGTCTACCCACTGCTCATGGCTCCCCCTGACAGTTTCCCAGATCTACTGCCAAATTTTGATCCACACACAGAGTGTGTTATGATTATAGCTAAGTATATATACTGCCTTGGTTTTGCATGTTAGATGCAGCATTGAGCTGAGTAGGTGGTGGGAGCTATAGCATAGCTCACCGAGAGCAGGAGGCAGGGGGCAAAGCAAAGTCAGGAGCTCTTTACCTTGTGAGTATATGGAGGACACTGTGGATTAGATTGTTCAACCTCCATTCCAACCCTTTCCAGGTGGGCAGAAGTAGGAAAACTAAAAACTACATTTCCCACATCCCTTGCAGCTGAAGACTTGGATGTGGTTGAGGTTCCACCAATCAGAGGTACTTGCTCAGGAACTGTGTGGAGAGAGACAGGGTGCAGAGCCAATATGTTGCTCCTGTGGACATGGCAGAGGTGGGTGGCTCTGGAGTCAGCGGCTGTGGTGGCAGCGTTCTGACTTGGCAAGAAGTTTCCTGGTCCTGGCATGGGCAGCTCCCGTGGCAGCTCAGTTCTGGGGTGTGGCTTCGTGAGCTGTTTCTGGAAACACACTACAGTCAACTTCTTCAGTCCTCCCAGTGATTCTGTAAGTCATTTACTATCCTGCTTTCTGCACCTGAACCCCAGCTGAAACAAGGAAATAGCCAGTAAGGACAGTGAACAGTTCTGACAACAAACAGCAACACTGGGGTGGAGGGTGTCCAGGTGAATAGGGTGCTGATGGTGGGAGTGTTTATAGACCCCTTGTCACTATGTCAAAGGAAAAGGACTACTCAATGCCAGGCACTATTTATTTCCATATCACAGACAACACCATTCAAATTCATTCAAACCATGCAGGCTTTATAAATGATGTCAACACTTCAGGGTTTGATCACGGGCATAGAAGTCTCCTGGTTAATGGGCAGTTGTCTGAATTAATGCCTTAAAACGATCAGTTTCCAGGTCTGTAAGAAACTCAGTGAGTGACACTGGTATTGCCAAGGTTCTAGTCCCATTCCTGAAGTTCAGAGATGGAAAGGCACTTACCTAAGATCACACAGCAAGTTGTAAGAGCCAGAACTGGTTCTCCTGGCCCTCAATTGTTCCACTGCTTCAGTGAATGAAAAGAGTGAAGAAATGGATGAAAGAGGTATGGGACTGGCACCCAAAATGCTACCCCCTCACTCCAGGGTCCAAGGGCCAACCTGGGGTTGGTGGGGAGGAGGAGAGAACAGAAAGCAGATTTGGGCAGTGAGAACTACACTGAAATGCTTTTTAAGGACTCACTCTTTAGTCAAATTCAGAGACAGAAAATAGAATGGAGGTTGCCAGGAGCAGGGCCTGGGGAGGGGGAAACGGGGGGGGGGCGGTTTGCATTATGGGAACAGCATTTCTGTTGGAGAAGATAAAAAATTGTGGGGATAGATGGTGCTGGTTGTGCAACGACGTGAAGGTACTTAATGCTCCTGAGCTGTACACCTAAAAATGGCTAAAATGGTAAGTTTTATGTTCTGTGTATTTTACCACGATAAAAAATTTGAAAGCACTCTCTGTGGCCACTGCTGTGTGAGGATATTGGCTGCATGAAGGTGGCTGCCTTCTAGTCTGAGGAGTGAGAGCAGGGGGAGAGACTCAGCAGCCTAGTCTCTCTGTGGGGCAGAAGCTGCCCCCCAGCTAGTATCCCTGGGAGCGCTCCAGGCTCTAAGCTGGGGGAGTGGGAGTCCTGCTGGGGGCACCCGCTGGGGAGGGGCACCAGAACCCCCACTAGAGCTGGTCTCCCAGGACTTCGGAGGTGGTTCTCACAGAAGTGCAGTCCCCCAGAATACACCACCAAGGGAGACCCCAGCGGCAGCCTGTCTGTGCCCATGGGGAGCGGCAGGCTCAGGGCTGGCTGCAGTCCCAGTTGCTCCCCTCAAGCCAGTGAGCCTAACTCTACCAGACGCAGTCCAAGCCCTGCTCATGTCTCTTGGGCCTCTCAGGGTCCTGGGCCACCGCCCACTGCCAGGATCTACCCCTTGGTGCCCAAAGGCTTTTCACAGAAACCCAGAAGTCTGCTCTGCTCGCATTCACCGGAAGCTGAAAGCTCAGGGACGTGCCCTCAGATGTTCATTTATTTATTTTTTCAACAAGAGAAAAATAGTTTATTAATGCATGTGGTGCACCTCACACAGGAGAAATCTCGGTGATGAGTAACTCAAAGGGATGGTTAGAACTTGGGCTTATATAGCACCTTAACAAATAAATTTGTAGAGAAGTGACAAGAGAAAGGAAAAGGATTTTAGGCTTCCAGGGGTGTCAAAATATGGGAAGCTAAATATTTGAGGGGAAGCCAATGGAAGACAAGTGTCAGAGGTTCATTTAGAAGCACCCCACCTTCCTCAACCCTGGGCGCTATTCCAAGGAGAGGTCTTTTGTACAGCTTCTCATTGGCTCCCTGAGGAATTCAGCTGGTTCCTCACCCTGGGGTCGGGCTTGCCTGCACACACTATTGCTAGCACACTCTTTATCAATTTCCTTTCCTCTCCTCGCCCCCTACCCTCCACCCCCGCTTCCTTCCCACCCCTCCACCACGATTCCTTGAATCCTGGACCCTTGACTTGCAGAACCCATGCCAAGATGCTGACTGCCCCTTCCCCCGCTCCCCCGTGCTCTGTCTGGGGTGTGGGTGGTCTGAAAGCATCCATCTCTCGATCCCTTGATGGTCCTCCATCCTGAGCCACGTGGAGCTCAGTGCCTCTAAGACTCCAGCCCTTCTGGACCCTGATAGATTTCCCTCCATCCCTGGCTCTGGAACTTGATTGTTCTTCACATTAATTTGGAGGGTGGCTCTTTAGACTCCTGTCCTACCCAGGAAGTATTTTGTCAGTGCTAGACCACTTCCAGGCCTCTGACCAAAGTGAGGTCCCGATGGTGAGGAAGGGCCAGAATCCTCTGGGTTGGGGAGCGGACGTTGCATCAGGCAAGCTGCAGCGCTGGAATGAGGGGGTGGAGAGAGCCCTGGAGCCAGATGCAGAGTCTACCCAGGAGCTACCAGCGAGTCGCCAAGTGACCCTGGTTCATTTCCTACTCTCTGCCTCAGTGTCCCCACCTGAAACATGGCTGTGAAGATGCAGGGCACACAATGGTGCTGAGTGTAAACGAGATCTGAACCGCAGCACCTGACCCTTTAGCACATAGTGACTGCTTCACACAGCTGTGATGAAACCCTATCATTATCCTCATTAATATCAGGAGGTGGAGGTTCAGAGAGGTCCCAAACCTGCCTAATACCACACAGCCTGGTGAGTGGCAGAGGCAGGAGTCGACCTCAGGCTGTCGTGTGGAAAGCCGTAATGTGGAAGTTTACTGGTTTTAGATAAAAAAGGTAAATGTTAATATCATCTGACAGTAAATTGAGACTCAGAGATGGGCAGTGCCTTGTCCCGAGTCACACAGGGCTGTCATGGGAGCCAAGTGCTCCTGGTGCCCAGCCTTGGGTTTTCCTTCCTGGACAAGACCACCTTCCCCTCCCCCCGAGGTTGCTAGTGGTGGGGCTATATGGGGAGGGCTGCCCCAGGCCTTCCCCAAGGGTGCACAGTTACCACGGGAGGTGCACTCTGGCCTCTCTGGACCCAGCCTCTTTCTCCCCAGTTCTACCAAAGCTGTTAGGGGACAGGGAAGGGGAGACCTTCATTCAACAAACATTTATTGAGCACCTACTGTGTTCCAGGCTTTGTTCCCAATGCTTGGAGTATGCTGGTGAAGAAAAGAAACAAGACCCCTGCCTTCTTGGAGGCTGAGGAGACAGGCAATAAACAATAAAACATAAGACAGAGAGAGACAAACACCATATGGTATCACTTACATGTGGAATCTAAGAAAATGATACAACTGAACTTATTTACAAAACAGAAATAGACTCACAGACACAGCAAACAAACATGGTCACCAAAGCAGGTAGTGAGGGCAGGGAGAGAGAGAAATTATACACACCACTATGTATAAAGTAGATAAACAACAAGGTCCTACTGTAGAGCACAGGGAACTCTATTCAATATCTTGTAATAACCTATAATGGAAAAGAATCTGAAAAATAGATGATAGATAGGTAGATAGATCATTGGATTACTTTGCTATACACCTGAAACTAACACACTGTAACTTAACTATACTTCAATTTAAAACATGGTTAAAAAAACCAATAAACGAAAAAAAAAAAAAAACACCAATAAACGTAATAAATAAGCACATTATACAGTAGGTCAGAAGGTGGTGATGTTGGGGAAAAAGGAGCAGGACAGAGTAAGGGGCCTGAGCGTAGCTGGGTGGGAAGTTGTGGCTGCATCAAACAGGTGGTCAGGGTAGGGCCCCACTGACAAGGGTCAAGGGAGAGAGACATGCGGACATCTGGGAGAACACTCCAGGCGGAATGAACAGTCAGTGCAAAGGCCCTGGAACAGGACTACACCTGGCAGATCTGAGGCAGATTAAAAAGGCCAAGGTGGCTGCAAGAGAGTGAGTGAGGCAGAGATTGGTCGGGGATAAGACAATATTGGGCCAGATCAGGTAGGGCCTCGTGGGCCTTGGTGAGGACTGTGGCTTTTACTTTGAAGGAAACAGGAATCACTGGGAGAAGACGGGCAGCAGAAGGTGGGAGGAACCCAGAGGCCCCAAGGTGTTGTGTAGATGTGCCCATCAGGCCTAGCTAGCTCCCAGCAGCCCGAACACCCCACTTCATTCCAGAGGGCCTGCAGAGATGCTTCTGAACCAGGAGTCAGGGAAAGAAGAGGAAGCCGTTGCCACCACTGCCCCAGGTGCCCTGAAATGTCCCCTTTGGGGAGCACCAGATCCCAGGGAGTGAACCGCTGCTCCTCTGGCTGTGGGGCTCAGGGCACCTCCACGTGGGGAGTCCCTGCCAGGGGGGCTCCTTCAGAGCAGCTTTCTGCCTGTACCCCAGAGAAAGTGGCAGCTGCTCATGTGATGGGGAGCCCAGGGCATTGGGCAGAGTCAATATACCCTTGGCCCTGCCTGCAAAATCACGTTTTCCAAACACACAGCTCCTCTAAGCCCCTTATCGGGCCTCCAGGTAGCAAAGCTCCGTTGCTGGGCAATGGTGTTTTATCTGCGAGTTCTGCACAGAGGTTGTACGAGGTGATTTCATTAGATCCTCTCCCATCTGTCTCTGCAAATGTCCCCAGGGGCCTCCAATTAAGGTTTAGCTTTTCTTCTTTCGCAGATGTTTGCTTTAATCTAATAAAGCGGTTTACAGGCCTCAGTGGGCGGACGAGGGCCTCGGTGGGCCCCAGCCCAGGAGGGTGGTGGGAGAGGTAGGGGGAGGTTGCCATGGGTGCCAAGCCGTGGACACAGAGGCGAGCTCAGGGGGGCTCGAGGCACAGCAGACTGGAAAGAAGGACCCAGCCTGGGCCAAACTGCGACACGAGAGGTCTTCCCCGTAACCCACCTCTCTTCCTCCTTCCTGCAGCCAGATTCCCACAGCGGGTCACAGCGGCACTTCACTCCCAAGCAGGATGTCTTTTCTAGGGAGACACCTCTGGGTCAGAAACTTCTGGATCCAAGGGGGAGATCACCTGGGAGGTGGATCTGCAGAGGCTCCATAGAGACAATGCTGTGGAAGAACTGCTTTGTGGCGGGCAAACCCAAAGTCGTGCCAAGGAGACCAGACGCGGGAAACCAGGGGTCTGGGGGAGAGAGGATGGGTGAGAGGCAGGCTCGGGGCAGAGGAGAGCAGAGGAGCTGGCCTGACTGTTCGGCCGAGGCACTGCGATAGGGAGAGAGGCGGGAGGCACCCCTGCCCTCCTAACGGGGTCAAAGCAACGCAGGGGGCTTCCGGGATGGGGCCCCGCGGCCAGGACTCCAAGGGAGACGGGACCCCAGACCCCAACCTCTCAGTTCTACAGGCACCCAAAGGGCTGGCCTCCAGAGTCTCCCAGGGAAGAGTCTTCAGGTGATTTCAAGGCAATCCTGGTCCCCAGAGCCCCTGACCAGCTGGCAGAAGCCACTTAGGATGGTGAAAAGGGCCGCACTTTGGAGTCTGGTCTGGGTTTGAATCCTGCCTCTTCCTGGTACTACTGTGTCCCCTTGCAAAAGTCACTGAACCTTCCTGAGCCTCTGTTCCTATTCTACAAAATGGCCAAAATAATTTTTTGCATGATTTCTATGAATTGAACTGAGAGAATTCAGTCACCAACATCTGTCAGTGCCAACTATGTCTGGGGCGTCTTGGGAGCTGATAACAAGAGGGAAAGCTCCAGCACAGTTCCTGGGTGTCCCAGGTGGCTGTCGTAGCTCTCTCCCTGCCCTCTCTCCCTCAGGCTCTGTCCCCTGGTGGAACACTTGTTTCGTGTGCTCCATTTTGGTTTTTGTTGTTGTTGTTGTTGTTGTTGTTTTGTGGTACGCAGGCCCCTCACTGTTGTGGCCTCTCCCGTCGCGGAGCACAGGCTCCGGACGCGCAGGCTCAGCGGCCATGGCTCACGGGCCCAGCCGCTCCGCGGCATGTGGGATCTTCCCGGACCGGGGCACGAACCCGTGTCCCCTGCATCGGCAGGCGGACTCTCAACCACTGCGCCACCAGGGAAGCCCACGTGTGCTCCATTTTGTAGTGGACTGACTAACGAGCCACATCCTTCACTCTTCAGCATCAGCAGGGCTGGGCAGCTCAATGTCTGGGAGTGCCTCCGTTTTCTCATCTGTAAAATGGGGGGTGTTGATGATACTGCTTACCTCCTGGGGCTACTTCCCTGTTGGCGCAGTGGTTAAGAATCTGCCTGCCAATGCAGGGGACACGGGTTCGAGCCCTGGTCCGGGAAGATCCCACAGGCCGCGGAGCAACTAAGCCTGTGTGCCACAGCTACGGAGCCTGCGCTCTAGAGCCCGCGAGCCACAACTACGGAGCCCGTGTGCCACAACTACTGAAGCCCACATGCCTAGAGCCCGTGCTCCGCCATAAGAGAAGCCACCATGATGAGGAGCCCACGCACCACAAAGAAGAGCAGCCCCCGCTCGCCACAACTAGAAAAAGCCTGCACGCAGCAACGAAGATCCAACGCAGCCAAAAGTAAATTAATTAATTTCAAAAAGAAAGGAGTTGCTGTACGGTTGGGTGCTTTGACACAGGGCCTGCCCACAGCGAGTGCCACGTCACTGTACCTGTCGTTGTAGTAACTTTAGGATGTGGTTTTCCTTCAGGTGACTGAGTATCTCTGATGTTCAAGGCCCTCACAGCTGCATCTAGTGCCCTGCAAAGCGGGGGCCCGGAAAAGGGGTGTTAGGGTTGGGGTGCTGGAGACCCGAGCGGTGCTGATTCTGCTCTCCACAGATGGGCAGGTGGTGAGCAATTCCTCCGGCGTCAGGCCCTGCCCCCGCTGGGGAGCGCCGGCCTGGATGGATGCACGGGGAGCTCCTAGCCGGCAGGGGCCTGCAGGCCACTCGAGCATCTTCTCTCCTGCCAAATGCTTGCAGAGCCAGTTAGCTGGGCAGCCTTGTCCCCCGAAGAACAGGCTGTCCTCTCCCCTTCCCCCCCCAGCCCCCGGGCTCAGAGACCACGAGCGTCGCGGGCTCGCCTTGTCCTCCTGTGTCCCGCCCTGCAAGAGCCGGCAGAAAATCCTGGACTGGGTGGGGTGCAATCATGGGCCTTCCCTCCTACTGAGACCTGAGTCCAGGTGCCACCCTGGGGTCCTCAGCTTTGTCCACCCGCCCCAGAATATTCCTCTTCCTTCTCAGACCGGACTCTGCTTCCGTGCTTCTTGGCTGAGGTCAAAGCTCTGCTCTCCCCACCTGCAGCCCCAAGAGGAGGTGCCACAGTCTCGGCTCTGTCAGGCGTTTACACCCCAAGGAAGTGGGGTGATGGGGCACCAAGCACAGGGAGGTGAGGAAGTGTTACTCAGGGGCAAGAGGAACGAGAGTATGCGGGTGCGCCCCAGGTTCACCTTCCAGCAAAGGGAGGGACTCGCCCCCTCAGAACGGTCCCCTCACATTTCTTTGGCTTCCTCTCTTATTATTCCCCTCCCCTCCCCCATCAGCCGTACCCTACTCATTACTGTCCTCACCTCTTCCCACCTCCCCTGTGTCGGACGTACTGTCACACACACTCCTGTCCCCATACCTCTCTCGTGTCCCCTGCCAAGAGCGCCTTCTTCTGCCCTTGCTTGTTTTCCTCAAACCTTAAGGCTCAGATCAACTCCTCTGGACACCTTCCACTCGAGAAAGGGTTTCTGACCAGCCCAAACCACTCAGATCTCACTACCCTCAGAGACCTTTGGGCCCTTACTAGTTGACCATCATCGGCTACCGTATTAGCCTGGGCATTGACCTCATACGTAAGTAGTCTAATATCTACCTGCTCAACTAGATTTCAGACCTTTGGAGGAAAGAAGGACATTGCTTCAAATCGTCCTCAACGCTCCAACCATAGGAACATGACCTGTGTTTTTTCACGGAGATGAAAATAGCTTAACCCCAATACAAGAACGATGGTGGAATTTCCCACAAGGTGGGATACTGATCGGGGAGATGTCTGGGGGACCTGGGTGCTTTCAGAGCCCTATAGATGTTATGTCACCCTGTGAACATACTCGCCGTGGCTCTTCAGGTAGAGGCAGTTGAGTTCAAATGATGCTCCACAAACTCTCTGATTTACTCTGTGGCTGTAGGGGAAGGCAGTGCTCTCTTAGAGGCACAGATGAAACAAGATTAAGGGCGGCTTCGTGGGCCACCGTCTATGCTTCTGAACCATCACCTCCCTCCAGGGAACCCAGGACACTGGTTAGTGATTTTTGTCTAACAGGTCCCAGGGGCCGTAGTTTTTAAGATCGTTTCTTTTTCCCCCAAGCTTGTTCAAACTTTTGAAATTTTTAGATAATTATAGAATAATTAGAATTGTGGTTTTGTTTCTCAGTTGATGTAGTTGTTTTATTTCATGGCATCTTATTTCCGAAGAGTTAGACATTTTCCACCCCTGAGAAGTTGGGTGGTAGGGGAGTCGTGTGCCTACTCCATCAAGTCCCTCACAATGATATTTTTGTGGTTAAGGACCCTTCTTACTTCATGGGAACTAGTGCAGCCCCATGTCTTGCCTCATTTTAGAGACATTGTCCCAGCTCTACCTCATAATGACTGGATGACCTGGGGCAGGTCTGTTCACCTTTCTGGACCTCAATTTTTTCCTTTAGAAATGGTTGAAATGATGGAGGGAGGGCTTTGGACTTGATTTTCTGAGCGGTCCCTTTCTTTGCTGAAATCATGCCTTCTGAGTCACTGGCCATGTCTCCCACATCTCCATGAATCCTTCCTCCCAAGCTCTTTAAGATAAACAAAAAAATCTAGGACATTTCCCACATGAAACTCAAGACAGTTTTTTTGTGGGTGGCCTCACTTCCGATTGCTGAGAATAATGGGAGGGCTCAGCCTGTGATACCCACTGCATCTTAGAAGGACATTTGAATCACCCATTCTTCCACTCTTACTTCCAGGTGACTTTAACCATATCTCAGCTTTCTCTGGTGGAAGACACATGGTGAGAAGCATTTGGTCCTAAATGTAAACAACGAATTTTGTTCCGTGCGTGCCAGCTCTTCTGGAGAGGATCTGTGCCTGGACAGAAGGTTTGGGGGGGCAAAAGCCCACTGACTTGGCCTCAGAACCAGGGAGCCTCCCAGCTTGGAGGGCCTCTGAGCCCTTCAGCTGCTGTCATTCCCCTGATGATGGTGCTCTGAAGAAGCCATGGGTCCCACCCCAGACCCAGTCCTCTTGGCTCCCAGCTCCAGGCCAGGTGGTTTAGGCTACTCCACCACCTCATCCTGGGATCCCAGGATCTCCCAGGGAGAGAGATCTTATTCCCAAGGCATTGAATGCCAATAAATATTAAATGCCCAAGTGGACATAGGACAATGATATTGAGAGGCCAGAGAATTTTTACCAAAGGAGAGAGCTTGGTCTCATGTGCATTTGTCCCAGAATCCCAAGGCAGGAAAGGTACTTGGGAGGTCACCTTATGTCCCCAACGGCCTCTCCAGTAGCAGAAGGGAAGAATGAAAGATGCACATAGAGAACTCCAGGGGTCCCCACGCCCTGCCTCAACTCCTAATTAAGAAAGACAACCTGGCCTTGGGCAGGGGGTGTGGACACCCACGTGCTTCTCTGGAAGAAGCACTGCAATGAGATACCACCACATGCCTATTGGAACATCTAAAATTAAAAAGACTGATTGTGTCAAGTGTTTGTGAAGATGTGGAGGAACTTGAACTCATATACTGTTGGTGGGAATGTAAAATGGTACATTTGGAAATGTAAATGATATTTTGGAAAACAATTTTTCATTTCTTGAAAAATTAAACAAACACCTATACCATATGACTAGCCATTCCACTCCTAGGTATTTACCCAAGAGAAATGAAAGCATTTAACACTTGTACATGAATATTCATAGCAGCTTTATTCGTAATCACCCCAAACTGGAAACAACTCAAGTATCTATCAACAGCTAAATGAATAAAAATGTCATAGCATATCCATTAATGGGTGATGACTTAGCAATAAAGAGAAATGTACTGTTGAAATACACAATATGGATGAATCTCAAAATAGAAGCCAGACAGAAAAAACACATAGTGTATAATTCCGTTTGTATAAAATTCTAGGATGTGCAAATAAATCTATAGTGACAGGAGGCAGATGAGCGGTGGGTTGCCTGGAATGTGGAGATGGGGAGGGGAAGGAGGGATCACAAAGGGCCAAGAGGAAACGTGGGGAGGGAATGGATGTGTTCACTATCTTTTTTTTTTTTTTAATTAAGTAATTTTATTTATTTATTTTTAGCTGCATTGGGTCTTCGTTGCTGCACGCGGGCTTCCTCTAGCTGCGGAGAGAGGGGGCTACTCTTCGTTGCGGTGCACGGGCTTCTCATTGCGGTGGCTTCTCTTGTTGTAGGAAGCAGGCTCAGTAGTTGTGGCGCACGGGCTTAGTTGCTCTGTGGCATACGGGATCTTCCCGGACCAGGGCTGGAACCCGTGTCCCCTGCATTGGCAGGCGGATTTTTAAGCACTGTGCCACCAGGGAAGCCCTGTGTTCACTATCTTGATTGTGGTGGTGGCATCCCAGGGGTACACATATGTCAAAACTTACCAAACTGTACATTTTAAATATGTGCAAATGTATGTCAATAAAGCTATTTTAAAGAAAGAAGCTGCCACAAGAATCTAGAACACACTGAGAATACATGGAATTGACGTCTCCCACTTCCAAGCTGGCTTGATTATCATGGGGGAAAGAATTATTGTCCCCATCTGACCCAAGATAAACCTAGAACCCAGAGAGGTTAAGTGCTGGGACTGAGGTCATACAGCAAGCCTAGGGCAGAGCCCACGACAAGATTTACACTTCTACCTGTGGATCCAGCACTCCTCCGGCAGGGCACTGGCTATACTCCCAGGAGTCATCCATGGCCTGTCGGCACGTCCTGAGCCAAGGGACAGTGTGTCCCTGCCACCCGAAGATATAATCTCGCCTCCACAACTCACTCCTCCCTGACGGTGGCCCCTTGGTTCGTGCTTGCAGCCAGGAGACTGACCTAATTTGCAGAGGCCATGGTTATAGCATCTCCCCAGGAAAGTAATAAAGAGTGAGAGTGAGATAAGGGACAAAAGCAATGACCTGTTATCTGTGGCAGAGAAGAACACAGGCCAAGCTGGTGATTCCCGTCCCTGTCCCAGCATCCTGGAGAGGCTGACAGGGACACCAGCCCAGGAGAGCACCCCAGGGCACGAGGTCATAGTTAGGGGGTGGACAGAATGGGGGAGGAGTGGGAGTCAGGGTGGGGATGGGGTGCTGGGCTGGGCCAAGCACCCACTTGGTTTCTGTCCGTGTGTTCTCCTCCAGCCCCGGGGACCCACACGGTGTCTGGAGTCAGTGCCACAGAGGGATCCTGGTTGAGGTGATTGAGCACCGGCTTTGAGCATGAACAGGCATGGATGTGAAGCCTGGTGCCAGCAGCGCCTCAGTGACCCCACCTGTGAAATGGGGGTCGCGATGGTCCCTGCCTCCTACGATAATGACCTCCCCTGTAAGGTGGGTCACCCTGCTTCCCCTTCCCTTGCTGTCCTTCTGGTTTATTTTCTCCTCATACTGTGCAAACCCAAGACTGGACCAGCTGAGGCAGGAGGGCTTGCTGCCCCTTGAGAGTGGGTGGGAGAGTGAGGTTGTGGAGAACCGGCAGCAGCCGCATTTACTGGGTGCTACTGTGTCCCAGGAGCTGGACTGCAGACTTCACAGGCTCGTCCCAACCCCCAGCCCCACAAAGTACTTGCCGTAATGCTACCTCACCAGCAAGGGCATTCAGGCCTTGTGAAATTAACTCATTGCCCAGGGTCACAGACAGTAGACAGTAGAGGCAGAGGCAGGCCTT
>RJWK010051184.1:0-16033 GCA_004363435.1 Platanista minor | reverse complement strand
GCGGAGCGGCTGGGCCCCGTGAGCCATGGCCGCTGAGCCTGTGCGTCCGGAGCCTGTGCTCCGCAACGGGAGACACCACAGCAGTGAGAGGCCCGCGTACCGCAAAAAAAAAAAAAATAATAATAATAAAAAAAAAGAAATGTATTTGATTTTTAAAAAGTAAGTTGGAAATAAGTAAGTATCTGCGCAGTGGTACCCAGATATGGCCCAAATCCTGAGGTGGTACTGAATGACAGGTTAACATAACCATCAGGGGGGCAGGGAGGTGACTCAGTTGGGCACAGCTTCTAAAATACGTACCCTGGTCACCTGGAGACAGGCACCACTGTGGCCTGGGGCGTGGGTTTCAGAGTAGAGAGGCCGAGGCTCTTTGGAGAAGCCTGAAATGAAGATGCTTTGCCAAGGACCTCAGATGCGCTTCCACCCTGGGCGTCCCCATTTTGTCTTCTCTGAATGTGCAGCCTCCACCCCAGACCTGGGCTGGTATTTTTAGCACACAGGCACCCTGCACAGCCTCATACACTCTGACCAAATTTAGAAATCACAAGAGGTCTTTGCACTTCCACGTCCTCAGTAGGAGTAATGAATGAAAAGCCCCCTTTCCCCCACCAGTCCAGCTATAGCTCACCCTAACGTATGCCGGGGTCTGTCTACCCACTGGTGAGATGCCCAAGATTTATCTCACAGTGAGAGAAAGCAAGTTCCAGAATCACATGTGTGCCTGGGTCTATTTCTGCAAAAAAAACAAAACAAAAAAAAAAAACCCCCATGTGTATGTGTGTCTGGGACTGCATAGCCCAGAGAGGGGCATGGGGCAGGCTGCTAACAATGGGAATTGGGGGGTAGGGTGGGTTAGGGTGTGGAGTTGGAAGCTGGGGAGATGAGTAACTGTGTCCTTTATATTTATATAAGCAAAGCGTTACACTTACTGTTTAAAACAAGTGTGGATAACTTAACTTCTGAAATTTGAAAACCTTGAGCACCAAAAAGTTTAAATATATCTCAAGATTGAAAAGCCACAAGCCAAATGCTCACATGGGATTTTACAGTTAGCTGAAGGTTTCTGAGGCTTTGTGTGATGGTCCCTCACTGTTTCTGACAACTGGACATCCACTGCCCATTCCCTAATGCAGGGGTCCCCAACCCCCAGGCCGGTACCGGTCCGTGGCCTGTTAGGAAACGGGCCGCACAGCAGGAGGTGAGCAGCGGGCAAACGAAGCTTCATCTGTATTTACAGCCACTCCCCATTGCTCGCATTACTGCCTGAGCTCTGCCTGCTGTCAGATCAGTGGCATTAGATTCTCGTAGGAGCGTGAACCCTACTGTGAACTGCACATGCGAGGGATCAAGGTTGCGTGCTCCCTATGAGAATCTAATGCCTGATCATCTGAGGTGGAGCTGGGGAGCGGCTGAAAATACAGATTACCATTAGCAGAGAGGTTTGATTGCACAGAGACCATAATAAATCAATTGCTTGCAGACTATATCAAAACCCTATCAGTGAGTGGCAAGTGAAAACAAGCTCAGGGCTCCCACTGATTCTGCATTATGGTGAGTTGTATAATTATTTCATTATATATTACAATGTAATAATACTAGCAATAAAGTGCACAATAAATGTAATGTGCTTGAAACATCCTGAAACCAACGCCCACCCCAGTCCGTGGAAAAATTGTTTGCCACGAAACCGGTCCCTGGGGCCAAAAAGGTTGGGGACCACTGCCCTAATGCTCTCAGATGTGCCAGGGACACTATTTTTCCCTGCTCTGGTCCACTGGGTGCTGACTCCACCCCCAATTCCAGGGAGGGGCCTGGCCAAGGCGGGCCAATCAGAGCACTTCATGGTCCTGGTTCTTCAGGGCTAGGTCTCACAGCTAGCCGAGAGGTTACTGCAGACATTGTTAAGAATGGAGAACCCAAGACCCTCTGCTTAAGAGCTACTCTGGAACCTCTGTCACACCAACGAATTCATTCCCGTTGGCCAAGCTTGTCTGAGGTTCGTCTGAAGTTTTTCTGAGTCGTGACTGGGTCTCTGCAAGCAAATGAGGCAGCACCCTTATGAATCCACACAAGCTGGTGGCTGAATTCTCAGGAGTTTTGCATAGCAGTTGTCAAACGTGGCCAATATTAAAACTAAATTATATAAACTTACCATTAAATGAGTTATATTAAAACCAAAGGTAATCAATACTCGGCACTTACCTCTCCCTAATTATTTCACTACACTTTGCTATTATCCATGACCTTGGGGTTATTTATCTCTATTGTCTCTGTACAGTGGAAACGCTGTAGGACAGCGTGTGCCTATGTGCCTCCCCGCTCCACACACAGTGAGTCACGCTGGTAGCTTGAAACCCGCCATAGTTTGGAGTATTCACACCATGGAAATTGGCAAACGCTGCAAATATGGCTCCCCCGCCCAAAACTGTGGTTAAACATTTACGGGCATGGTGCTGAAAAGAGGCCTGATAATGCGTGCAGGGCCCCGTCTGCTCTTCAGGGACCCCAAGTAACAGGAAGGAGATGTTGTAGCATCCTTGGGGCAAGAACCACAGTTGATCTCCTTTGGTTTCCCCAGCATCTAGCAA
Organism: Platanista minor; assembly: GCA_004363435.1. Taxonomy (NCBI): domain Eukaryota; kingdom Metazoa; phylum Chordata; class Mammalia; order Artiodactyla; family Platanistidae; genus Platanista; species Platanista minor. The sequence continues at coordinate 13,445 of RJWK010051184.1, read as the reverse complement.
GGACATTCCATTTATGGGTGTCAACTGACTGGAGGAAATCAGGGTCCAAGGTCAGCTGGTGGTGGGGTAGGGTCCTGAGCTCAGATTCCCCTGCCCCACCTTGGAATCAGCCCTTCTTGTACATTCATCTCTGACACCTGGGAGACCGAGAGGCCCTGCTGGTAGCTGAGCCCAAATGCTCTGCCGCCAGCAATGAAGGAGACTCTGCCCCTCCCAGAGGCCCTAATGTTCAAGGCCTTTGTTCTGAGCACTCATTTCTTAACAACTTGCAACTGTGCAAGATGGTTTTAGCAAGTGATGGGCACAGCATTTAATAACACAAGGTCTCAAGCTGAGGCAGGTATGCCTTTCCAAAATATATGAAGAAAAACTGAAAGGATAAATAGACAAATCCACAGTTATAGTTGGAAGACCTCAACACTCTTCTCTAAGTGATTGAAAGAACAAACAGACAGAAAATCAGTAAAGATATAAAAGACCTGGACGGCACTATCAACAATGTGACCTAAGTGACATTTTAGAACACGCCACTCAACAACAGGGTACACAGTTTTCTCAGGTGCACATGGAACAGTCACCAAGATAGACCATATTCTGGGCCACCAAGCAAACCCTAACATATTTAAGAGAAATGATAGCATACAAAGTTCATGCTCTGACAGTAATGTAATAAATCTAGAGTTCACAAACCAAAAGGTATATGGAAAATTCCCAAATATTTAAAAATTAAATGCACTTCTAAATAACCCATGGGTCAAAGTGGAAATCTCAAGGGAAAGTAGAAAATATTCTGAACTAAAAATAAAAATATAACATATCAAGATTTGTAAAATGCAACTAAAGCAGTGCTGGGAGGGAATTTTATAACATCAAGTGCTTATGTTAGAAAATAAGAAACATCTCAAATGAATTATCCAAACTTCTCCCTTAAGAAACTAGAAAAAGAATGGCAAATTTAACCTGAAGGGATGAAATTATAAAGATAAGAGCAGAAATCAATGAAATTAAAATCAGGAAAAATGAGGGAGAAGATTAATGAAACAAAAAATCTGGCTACTTGAAAAGACCAACAAAATTGATAAACCTCTAGCCGGACTGACCATGACAAAAACAGAGAAGACAGAAATTAGCAGTATTAAGAATGAAAGAGAGAACATTGCTATAGACTCTACAGACATGAGAAGGATAATATAGGAATGTTATGAACAACTTTATGTCCTAAAATTTGACAACTTAGGTGAAATGGACAAATGCCTGAAAGACGTGGATTACCAAAGCCCACTCAAGAAGGAATAGTTAACCTGAATAATCCCATAGCTATTAAAGACATGGAATCCACAGCTGAAACTTTCTAACAAAGCAAACTCCAGACAAGGTGGCTTCACTGGTAAATACTACCATTCAAGGAAGCAATCCTAATTCTATACAAACTCTTCTAGAAAACTGAAGAGGAGGGAACACTTCCCAACTCATTTCTTGAGGCTAGCATTACCCTAATACCAAAGATATTACAAGAAAACGACAGACCAGTATTGCTAGTGTCCATAAATAAAAGAATCTTCGGCAAAATATTATCAAGTCAAATCCAGCAAAATATAAAAAAGATAATACATCATGACCAAGTGAAGTTCATCCTGGAATGCGAGGCTGTTCAACATTGGAAAATCAGTCAGTGTAATCTATAATATTGGCAGATACATAAAAAGCATATAATCATCTTAATTAATGTAGAAAAAGCATTTGGCAGAATTCAGTACTCATTCATGATTAATTCTCAGCAAACTGGTAATAGAAAGAAATGTCCTCAGCACAATAAAGGGCATCTACAAAACACCTACAGCTAACATCTTACTTAATGGCAAAAGGCTCAATGTAAATTGAGTTCCCTGTAAATTGGGAACTAGGCAAAGATGTCTACTCTCACTACTCCTATTCAAAATCATAACTGGAGGCCTTAGCTAGAGCAATATGGCAAGAAAATAAAAACATAGATTGGAGAGGGGTAAAAGTAAAATTGTCTCTATTTGCATATGGTATGATTGCCTGTTTAGAAAATACCAAGGCATCTACAACAAATTGCCAGAACTAATAGCAAGTGAGTTTAGTAAGGTTGCAGGATACAAGGTCAATATACAGACTCAACTATATTTCTCTATGCTAGCAATGAACAATAGGAAACTGAAATTCTAAAAACAGTACCATTTACAATAGTACCCCAAAAAGAAAAACCTCATGAAAAACTCAGTATAAGGTCTAACATCTGTGCAAGATCTGTACACTGAAGTCTACAAAACAATGATGAACAAAATCAGAAACCTAAATAAGTGGAGAGATATATTGTGTTCATGGATTGGAAGACTCAATATCGTTAAAATGATAAATTTTTCCCAAACAGATCTGTAAATTCATCCCCTCCAAAATGTACTTTTGTCCAACAAAATGTACAAATTTGTACATCTTTTGTACAAATCAACAAATGGATTTGTAAATTTATATGGAGAGGCAACAGATCTAGAATAACCAAAACAATTTTGGGAAAGGAGTACAACGTTGGAGGACTCACATTTTCTAATATCGATGCTTACTATAAAGCCACAGTAATCAAGACAGTGTGGTACTGATGAAAGCCTGGATCAGTGGAACAGAATGGAATCCAGAAATAGATCCCACGTGTGGCCAATTTACTTTCAACACAGCTGCAAAGGGAATTCAATGGACAAAGGATGGTTTTTTCAACAAATGGTGCTGGAGCAATTGATCATCCATATGTGAAAAGGAAACCTTGATCCATACCTTGTATCATATACAAAATTTGACTCAAAATGGATCCTTGACTTTCATGCAAAACAGAAAATTACGAAACTTCTAGAAGTAAACCTAGAAAAAAGTCTTTGTGACCTTGCGTTATGCAAAGATCTCTTAGCCAAGACACTAAAAGAATGATACACCACCAAAAAAAAAGGATAAATTAGACATCATCAAAAAAATTAAAAAAAAATCTGCTCTTTGAGGAACACCATTAAGAGAATGAAAAGAGAAAACAGAGAGAAAATACTTGCAAAATACTTAAATGTCTGGTAAAGAACTTGTGTCCAGAATCTATAAATAACTCTCAACCCAATTTAAAAAATGGTTAAAAGATTTGACTGGATATTTCTTCAGGGAAGATATGCAGATGGCAAGTAAGCCCATGGAAAGATTTTCAAACTCACTAGATATTAGTGAAATGCAAACTAAAACCACAATGAGATGTCACTACACACCTATTAGGACAGCTCAGAACAAAACAAAACAACCCCCTGACAATAGCAAGTGAAGGCAAGGATGTGGGCAACTTGACTGCTTATACCTGGCTGGTGGGAATACAGGTGTGTCCACTTTGGGAACTGGTCTGGTAGTTTCTTATCAAGTTAAACAACTTCTGTCTTGTGACCTAGAGATCTCACCTCAAGAGAAATGAAAATATATATTTGCGCAAAACCTGTACACAAATGTTTACGACAGCTTTATTCATAACCTGCCCAAAGTGGGAACAACTCAAATGTCCTTGACCTGGCGAATAGACAGGCAAACTGTAGAATAGCCATACAATGGAATATTATCCCACAGTAGAAAGAAATTAACAAATAATCCAGGAAACAGCAAGGCTGAATCTCAAAGTCATTACATTAAATAAAAGAAGCCAGACTCAAATATATAGTGTATTTGATTGGAAACATATGATTCCATCTATATGACATTCTGGAAATGACGACTGTGGGGACATAAAGAAACCAGTGGTTGCTATGGATCGGGAGCAGGGTAGCAACAAAAGAGCACAGTGGGATTTGGGGTGGTGGTTACATGGCCACTCGTTTGTCAAAACTCAGAATTGTACACTTAAAAGGGGGAAATTCGCTCTGTGTAACTTATACCTCAAAAATTAAAAATATGTAAAAAAAATGTATTTTTTTTTTACATTTTATTAGTAAAAAAAATAGCACTAAGAAGAATTTTAATATCCATTTCACTTAGATAAAAAGTTGTGATTAGTAAATCAATTTCTATTTGGCCAACATTTAAAGGCCCCATATTCCCATGACTAATTTCTGATTCTTCATGAAATTTTTTAAAAACAAAATTTTAAAAAATGTGAGCAAGTATCTACCTGTACACTTCCATCCATCCGTCCTGACATTATCCTACCTGTTGCAATAAATGGTAAGAATAATTTTTAAGAAGATCCAGCTGTTCTTATTCTGAAATGGGTCTGTGTTATCCAAAGTGGACTCTTAGCCTGACACAGGACACATGCAAAGTTTGCAAAGTCAGACAAATGCATTTTCAAACGTTCGTGCTCTACGTGACACATTTAGCGGCAGCCTGATAGTAACTGCTGTACCGTTGGCGGATCCCTGATCTTCCTGCCATCTCCCTCCCCTTGCCATGGGTCACGCGCTGCCACTGTGAATCAGCTGTCCCAGGTCACCTGAGCGTGCGATCTCGGTGCCAAACCACGGAGGAGGCCCCGCAAATTCCAGAACACAGCTCACATGTCGCTTCCAGAGGCTCTGTCTTCTTCCATTCCCTGTGGGACAAAAACCAGTTGACAGGCCACCTGAGAGCTGCTGAGTTGCTCTTTGGGGTAGAACCACCCAGAGTGAAATGCTTAGGTCCTGGTATTACAAGCGTCTTCAGTTTTCCCGACATTGGTGAAAACAGGGAAGAAACCCAGCCTGGAGGGCAGATGATGCCAAGGCGGCATTGCCACAATACTGCCTGATTCTCCGGTGCCACTTGGAGCTGCTAATTCCATGGACTGGGGTGTCCAGTTCACAAGCCCCTGGACAGTCCCAACGCCCAGAGAGATTTCTGAAGCTCCATGGTCAAGGGCCTTGGAGGAGCTGGGATTCCACCCCCGCCCCCGTGACGGGAGCAGGTGACGGTCAGGTGTGTTGTGTGGTGGGACATAGAGCCACGCTTCAGGAGGGGCCTCATGCTGGCCGAGGCCAGTGGGGGACCAGGTGACCAGTGCAGTGAGCAGTACATGCCCAAGCAACAGGCGACGCTGCTCCGAGCAGGACCCAGGCCCTCTGCAGAGACAGGCTGCCACTGGAGCAGAAGACCCCCAGAGAACTGGGGTGTTGCCTGCAGACACAGGCTTCAGTCCAGGCGGGGCTGTCCCGCTGTCCTCACTGCCCATCTGCAGCTCCAGCCATGCCATCCATCCCTGAAAACACCCCTCCCTACCCCCTCCAGCAAGGGTGCCAGGCTCCCGCTGTGGCTCGTGAATGCAGCTGCTCTTCGCACGTCCTGAAACATTGCTTCCATCTCGTGCTGGGGCTTCCAAGGGAATTCAGGAATCAGATGTAACATGGGATCACGCATACGATACTGAATATCCACAGCTTTGGGATCACATTCTAAAATCCAGGCGCACAAAGTTGAAAAAGAGTGGTCAACAATTGTGGCCACTTCTAGGGAGACGGTTATGTCGGGTGACACTTCGGTCTCCAGGGCTTGTCCCAGCAGAAAATGTTCCAGGGATTTCACTGCTGAGTTGGGCACATCCATTAATAAAATTTCAATTTCCTCTAGCTCCTTCGAAAGACTCCTACTTTCAAATATTAGCTTTTTTATTTAGGGAGTTGGCATCAGGCTGGCTAATGACACTCTGTGGCCAGACAGAAAAAGCCTATTTGTTCCTATATTCCATTTAAAATTGATTTTTGACACCTGGGGCAGCTGTACTTAAACCCTTGTACACCAGCAGCAAACCTTGGGCATGCCTGTGTAGTGAAACTCTTTTCTCTGCTTAAGATAAATGATTTAACTGACAACACATTTTTATGTCGTAGAAAAATCCTAGGATCCCTTTTAGAATTATTTTGTCAGTATTCACCGACGATTTCAATGCCATAAGCAGGTTACTCTCATTTTTAGGGAGTAAAGCGGTTCTCATGCTTTGAAATACTAGATAAGCTTCTCTCCACAAATTTATTTAAAGCTTTCGAATGGCCATTAAGTGAAAGGGCTACCTTGGAAAAGGTTAAACACAGCTTTTCCAATCAAGTTAGTGACCGATGCTGATTGATTTAAAGTAATTCATTGTCTGGCATGCTGTTTTCTGTTATTACTTTCCTGATACTTATGGTTCAGGCCTTGGGATACAATTATAATAATTATCTGGATGAGTCTTTTAATCGGTGACCTTTGGACTCTTCAACAAACTGTCACACTTCATTAACAGGAAATGACATCACGTGCTGGCTGTCGTTTGGCTGCTTCTCTGAGGAATATTCCACCATGAGAGCTATTTGTAGTCTTCCTATATGGTCTCCCGTGGCTGGCTCCCAGCCATTGTGACTCAGTTAAGAGGTTTTTCTTTCCTTTACTGCATTTTTTTTGTCTCAACAAGCATGATGAGCATCCCGTATAGTACTTACCTGCCACTGCTCAGAAAAACAAGCATATGTGTCTTTTGACATCCTAAATTGTGCATACTATAAAAGACAATGATTTATGGAAATGAGGCTCGTCATCTCAGCCATGCCTTGGAAATGAGACAAAAGCTACTTAAGTGGCACCGTAAACGAGGCTGCCTCTTAAAATGTTTTATCTGATACATTCAATTAAAAATAAACTGCAATAAAAAAAATTAGGGGGCTTCCCTGGTGGCGCAGTGGTTGAGCGTCCGCCTGCCGATGCAGGGGACACGGGTTCAAGCCCCGGTTCGGGAAGATCCCACGTGCTGCGGAGCGGCTGGGCCCGTGAGCCATGGCCGCTGCGCCTGCGCGTCCGGAGCCTGTGCTCCGCAACGGGAGAGGCCGCGACAGTGAGAGGGCCCGCGTACCGCAAAAAAAAAAAAAAAAAAAAAAAAAAAAAATTAGGGAAATGTAGAAACAGTCGGTTTGATAAGCCAAAGGTCCTACGGCTGTTCATTGAACATGTTTAAGTATAAATAACACTGCCCACTAAAGACTGATCGGCATAAAAGATACATTCCCAGGGGCTATTCAGCAAGATTATCAATGGTTAGCCAAATGCATAACATTTATACTGGAAAATGAGAAATTCCTGCCATTTCCACAAGGCTGTCAAACTTTATAATGTAAGCTGCTTGAGTTCCATCCGGACTAACCCCCCCCTGTGGTCCCAACCCTTTCAGTGACTGGTCTCAAACAACAGAGGCAACAGTCAAGCCTCAGGTGTGTTTAAAAAGCATCCTTTATATAGTAGAACCGTTGTCAAACAATGTTGCAATTTGAACACCCTTGCCCCCAAAAAGAGGCGGTAACTTGTGCAAGAGGTGTGCATTCCAGAATGATTTCCTGCTGGATTCGCAGAACTATGTCGAAGGCGGTCTCTCTCTGGGCATCCTGACCCCAGGGCCACGAGTGTCTTCTCTTCCAGGTCCTGGAAAAGCCCTTTTCTCACTGAGCAACCTCAAGGGCCAGAAACCCTCCTGTTACTATTAAAGACACAGCTTTTTACTCACTTTTCTGTGTCGTACGAAAGTGATCAAATGAATCACCCAGGCTGTTATAACTTGGGTTTGTTAACTGTCTCCAAGGTCTGGCGTCCATCTCCATGTTTGAAAAGAAAGAAACTACTGCCCTCTTGTGGAGACTGGTGTCATTGCTCCTGTCACAGACGTCAAAGGCATCAGGAATTTCTCCTTTGATCCAGGCGTCAGTGGGAATCCGGGCACATAACGGAATCAAAGCTGAGCATCTGAACTTAATTCTACCTAATGGCTCATCCAGATGTTATACATGCAAAACACTGAAAATTACCTATGAAAGACTGTTTCTGGGGGAGTTTTTGATGGTGTCTACATACCAACTGGGCTTACATTTTCAAACCATGTTTCTTATGTTATCTGTTCTTTCTAAATTAAAAAACTTACATGCTAGTAAAATACATGACATGAAGTTTAGCATCTTATCCATTTTAAGCGTACAGTTCATTCGTGTTAAGTACATTCACTTTGCAACCAATCTCTGGAACCCTTTTCGTCTTCCCAAACTGAAACTCTGTCCTCGTTAGACAGTAATTCCCCCTCCCCCTCCCCTCGGCCTCTGGCAGCCACCATTCTGCTTTCTGTCTCTATGAACTTGACTCCTCTAGGGAGCTCACATAAGTGGAATCATACAGTAGTTGTCCTTTTGAGGCTGGTATATTTCATTTAGCAGAATATCCTCAAGGTTCATCCATGCTGTAGCAGGTGTCAAAATTTCCTTCCTTTTTAATTATATTCCATTGTATGGACAGACCACATTTTGTTTATCCATTTATCTATCTATGGACATCTGAGTTACTTCCACCTTTTGGCTATTGTGAATATTGCTTCTATGAACATGGGTGTACAAATATCTCTTCAAGACCCTGCTTTCAATTCTTTTGGGTCTATCCCCATATTGCTGAATCACGTGGTAATTCTATTTTTAATTTTTTGAGGAACCACCATAGTGTTTCCATAGAATCTGCACCATTTTACATGTCTACCAACAATACACAAGGGTTCCAGTTTCTCCACATCCCCACCAGGCAAAGAAGACGTTTTTTTAGAACCATCATTCACATATAACAAAGAAAGGCAATTTTAAGTCATTTTATTTTATTGAGTTTTGAAAAAATCTCTTTAAACAACAGTCAAAGAATAAGAAACTACTGCAAAAGTTCAAATAGGCCCAACTATAGCATACAACAGACCATGGGGTTTTAGTCTTATTATGTGATTTCAATTAATTCACTGTCATAAAAAGAATATACTGCCTTTCCTGCTGGGAAATTGCTTCCATATGTTCATCTTACATGGGGCTTCTGAACTTGGGGTATTTTAACAGCAGATCAGCATTTTAAGAATTTGAATTTAGTCAGCTTAGATGGGAGAAATTCTTTCACAATGCATACATACATCAAATGGTATATCAAATCATCACAAGGTACACTTTGAATACCTTACAATTTTATTTGTCAGTTATATCGCAATAAAGCTGAAAAAAAAGAATTTGAACTTAGGACCTATCAATGATTTTAAAATATGGGGTGGAGGGGAGTTCACAGCAAAAGCAACTACTGAGCTAAGAAAAGAAGAAAAATACGACTCAGTATAAAGATAGGTACTAGTTAATTTTAAGTACTGAAGAGGCATTTCATGCGCTGCTTGAATGTGGGAAAATCTCTTTGGTGTGGCAAAAGAGAAATACTCATTATAGGTGCTCTAAAAAAGTACAAATTCTCTGCAAGTACACATTTTCATTACCAGATTTTTCTGTTTCTTCTCACTCGGCCAATTATTTAAAAAATATAAACAAAGGCGTTTTAGCAAAACAAAAGGATGACAAACTGATATACTAATAAGCTATAATGAAATGTAATGGGGGGACTTCACACCTGCCAAAGAAAATTAAGAAAGAATACAAAATCTCAAAGCGAGCCCTGCTGATCTGCCACAGTAAAAAAATTGTTCATCACTTTCCAGTCTAATCTGAGGTTTCTCTTTTTCTACTCAGTTTTTAAAAATACCATTAGGATCCTTTGCATTGAATTTAGAACTAATTAAAAGTATTATGGTAGCTTTAAATTTTATGGATAATTCATTTGTATAAAAAAAGGACATAAAATTAGTCTTTTATGCTTAAAACTCATAATATCAGAAATATCATGGGTGTGTACAATTCAACCTGTAGTTTCCCAGCTTTGCCTGTTTGCTGAAGCACTAAGTAGTCTACGTTATCATGGAAATGACTATTATCCAAAAATCAATGCTCATTCATTGTGGGCCACCCTGCCAGTATCAAGTGAATGAATTCATAGATTTGAGGTTTCATCCTCCAATTCAGGATTTGGGCCCTTTATCAAATACCTGCAGTGTTTCGGAAATACCCAACTGAAAATAGGCAAACAATTCTAGGCACTACCACAAGCTCTGGAAAAACTGTGACCATCCATTGTCATGAATTTAATTGTTTCAAAGACGGTGCTAAACCCTCGTAACGTGCATTAAGAAAGACATGTTGTAACACTGAACCCGGACTCCCACTTCTCCAACATGGCTAGGATCGTCTCACAGGTCCTCGCCTCCGGCCGTGGCTTCTCCAAATTCGATGGGAACCAGCCCTCCCGGGTACTGCTCTCCGCTAACCAGGGAGGCCTCCTCGGCAGCAGCTTCTTGGGGAAAAGGCACAGGGTTGGCAAATTTAAAATAAAGCATTCACGAAATCAGAATTGATAAACGGTGCAACTGTATTTTGGAAACAATCGTTGAATTTTTAGCATAGCATTTTAGAAAACAATACTTCCATTTATAGGACAGTACAAATATCCTGATCGCAACTCTTTAAGGCAGGGCTTCTCAACATCAGCTCTGCAGACATTTAGGGCCGGAGGGTTCCCTGCTGTGGGAACCTGTCCTGTGCACCGTTAGGTGGTTAGCAGCCTCTCTGGCCTTGACCCGCGGAGTGCCAGAAGTACCCTCCCCCAGCTGTGGCAACCAGAAATGCCACTAGACACAGGCACCTGTGCCCTGGGGGGCAAAATCACCCCCCCGCTGAGAACCATGGCCTAAGGTGAATGCAGATCCTGTGAATTAGTGGCCGGACCGCTTACACAAGTCTTGTCCTGGTGCCCACGGAATGACACTGATGAAATGAAAAAGACCAGCTGCTCTCGGGACACCTGTCCCATCAGCTAATCAACATACCCCGAGTCACCTCCGGGTCAAGCGTCCTGCTAGGTACACACTATGAGCCACACTCAGATCCGTGACCATCCCTGCCCTCCTTCCAGCAGCTTCTAAACAGTCAGCCCAACTTTGGGAGTCTAAAAACAGAGGCTCACATCCACATCCAACCCCCTACCCATTCTCCAAATTCCTCCCCAAGAAGACCCGTGGAAAGTCACTGACGAGGCACGGGGAATGAGAGACAGAGGGCCCCGCGCAGAAGGCGGCTTATATCGCATGTAACTTCAAACTTGTTGCAACATAGTTTTGCTTACGGTTCCTTGAAGCATTGGGGGGGGGGAGGGGGCAGAGGAATAAGACCCAGGCCTTGTGTACGAAGATGAACACAAGAGTCGCGGAATAGGTGCCATCTGACAGTAACCTGCAGAAATCTACTGAGGACCTGGCGGGGGACATGCTGACCCACTAACTCAGCAAAAGTAGAAGTGGGACGATTACCTGGAGGATGCAGGTTAAAAAAAAACCCCTGAAGTGCAAATTAAGTCCTGTTTTTGGCTAATACAAGTCAGGTTACTTGACTCAGTTCACACTTTGCTCTGAATACACAGCTGACCCTCTTCGATATGCAAAACGTTTTAATATATCCAGTCTTTTCATCCCCGATTTTTAAAACTGCGAGAGTTTTCCCCTTTCTGCCCTCTGGCTCGTGAACAGTCAACGCTAGCCGTGTCTCCAGGGCCCTTCCCAGAGCTTGTCGACAGAACGGTCCTGTTTCAAAGACTAGTGTAAGTAAATTGGGGGGAAGGCGCATGTGGGGGCCCACTCATCATCACTAAAAATAATTTCTTTCTGTTCCTTCAATGTCAACATCCAGAAAGCATGTTGGGGAGAGGTCAGCTCAGGATTAATGAGGGTGAGGTGCTGCCCCGCAACCGTGGAGGCCGGTGCGCAGGCTGGAAGCCCTTAGGCTTGAACTATGCTCCCTGGCAGAAAGTCACCAACCAAGGGCAACGATTTCAAGGCCGCTAGTGAAGGCTACTCTTATTCAGGAAGAATTGTGCCAAACCTTTTAGGCACAAAGAAAATACTGCATTTATGTATCAAGGTTGGGGGGGCCCTTAGGTGCGTAATTAGCTGGGAAGTCACACATTCATGTCAGCATCTTGGGATCCAGCCGAGGGGTCCGGGGAACCTGGCCATGGGATCTCTTTTCCGCGGTGGAAGGATCTGAGTCGATTTCACCTGCTTGACTTTGCCCATAAGGGACTGTGCTCATGACTCGCTGGTTTATTTAACAAGCGGTGCACGAACAGACACTGATGCCAGCCTGGTGTGGGGGGAGCTGGGGACCGACCTGACGGCCAGGCCCGCCTTGCAGGGGAGCACGGTGCAGTTGAGAATGGGCACTCACCGGAGGGTCAGAGAAACGTGAAACTCAGCCCCGGGTGAGGATCTGCAAAGCAGAGGCACAGTCCTGGGGGCACGTGAAGGGAGCTGACCCGGTTGGGGCTCAGAGCTGAGATTTCAGGGAGGCACAGGTGGGAGCTTGGGGAACCGGGGCACGGTCACCCAGGAATTCCCGGCAAAGGAGAGGGTGAGCCTGGCCTGGACGGGAGGGGGGACCAGCGTGGCTGGGTGCTGGAGTTGGGGGGCTGCGTCTGGGGTCCTGGGCTTTGGAGCAGAGGGTGGTCAGGGAAGGGGCTGCGGGAGGTGGGCGGTGAGGACGGAGGGGCCCAACGTGCACGTGCGAAAGGTGCCCCAGCGGCCGGGAGAGGCGCTGCGAGACGGTGTCCTGGGCCAGGCGGAGGAATCGGGATGAGCAGGGGCTGAGGTGCCAGGACCGGCTGCCTCCAGATGTGGCCGAGAGAGGCTGCCAGTGCGAGCCGCGGCTTCAGGGGCCCAGATGCCAGTGTGGGTCGGGGATGTGGGAGAGAACAAGGCTGAGGGTGGCAGGGATGGCGGAGGCTTGTCAGGACTTCAGTTTTGGATGGACTGAGCTTGAGACAGCTGAGCAGACATGCTCACCAGGCAGCTGAATATTCACCCCCAGTCTGCAGAGGCTACAGGGGCTGCAGTCCTGGACACCAGTGACCCGCCTGAAGGAACTGCAGCCACAGGACGGGGCGTGGGCCTGGTGTGGATGCGGTTCAGGTGTGGACACAGCTGTGGACGAGGGCGAGGGCATAAGTGCAGAGATATGGATACAGGTGTGGACATGGCACAGGTGTGGACATGACACAGGTGTGGGTGCAGGTGTGGATGTGGATACAGGTGTGGACATGGCACAGGTGTAGGTGTGGATATGGGGCAGCTTGGACATGATACAGGTGTGGACATGACACAGGTATGGGTGCAGATGTGGACATGGAGCAGGTGTGGACATGGGTGGCGGTGTGGACATGACACAGGTGTGGGTGCAGGGGTGGATGTGGATACAGTTGTGGACATGACACACGTGTGGGCAGCGGTCCTCTATGGACACCAGGCTGACTGCGGAGGAGGAGGAGCTGTGGTTAGGAGCAGGGTCGGGGGAGGGCAGCTAGAGGGGCAGGAGAAACGCCAGGAGGCTGCGCCTGTAGCAAGTGGGTCAGGAGGTCAAGAGATGGTCGGTCAGCAGTGCGAGGGCTGCGGAGAGCAGGGAGAGGCCGGAGGAACGCAGTGACCTCAGGTGGTGTGATGGGGCTAGAAGCCCAATGGAGGGGCCGAGGGGGCAGGGGAGAGGGGAGTCCATGGGAACAAGAGGGAGCCGAGCGGAGCTGGGAGTCCTGCCAGTGTA
>RJWK010051183.1:0-16033 GCA_004363435.1 Platanista minor | reverse complement strand
TGTCCATCATCGGATGAATGGATAAAGAAGATGTGGCACGTATATACAATGGAATATTACTCAGCCATAAAAAGAAACGAAATGGAGTTATTTGTAGTGAGGTGGATGGACCTAGAGTCTGTCATACAGAGTGAAGTAAGTCAGAAAGAGAAAGACAAATACCGTATGCTAACACACATATATGGAATCTAAGAAAAAATGAAATGTCGTGAAGAACCTAGGGGCAAGATGGGAATAAAGACACAGACCTACTAGAGAATGGACTTGAGGATATGGGGAGGGGGAGGGGTAAGCTGTGATAAAGTGAGAGAGTGGCATGGACATATATACACTACCAAACGTAAAATAGCTAGCTTGTGGGAAGCAGCCACATAGCTCAGGGAGATCAGCTCGGTGCTTTGTGATCACCTGGATGGGTGGGATAGGGAGGGTGGGAGGGAGGAGATATGGGAACATATGTATAGGTATAATTGATTCACTTTGTTATAAAGCAGAAACTAACACCATTGTAAAGCAATTATACTCCAATAAAGATGTAAAAAAATATATATTACTTCTGTCAAAATTCATAAATTTTAAGTTATCTCTAAATCTAAGGTGAAGTTCTTAATATCTTTAACTAAAGATACTTTAAATGGATTCTTTAAGATCATTTTACCTAGTCCATAGGTAGCTATGCTGTTTGAAAATTTGATCATCATTAATAAACTGAATTGAGTAAATATATAAACAGAGACTCAGGTAGCCAACAAGTAGAAAATATAAAGGCACAAATGGAACATTTACAAAAATAAACGTGCTAGATTACAACAGGACTTTCAACAATTTCAAAGAATCCTTATCAGATTAACCACATATTCTAACAACAATGCAATTTTAGATTAAAAGTCAATAATATAAAGTTAGTGGGAAAAAACAAACATACAAGCCTGACACTAAAGATTGTATTCTTAAAGAGCATATGTGTTACATGTCAATTATATCTCAATAAAGCTGGAAGAAAAAGAAAATAAGTAACAACAAAAAAGAACATATGGTTTACAATTTATTTTATTTTTTTGGCTGCACCACACAGCATGCAGGATCTTAGTTCCTCAACAAGGGATCGAAACCATGCCCCCTGCAGTGGAAGCACAAAGTACTAACCACTGGACCGCCGGGGAATTCCCAAGAACATATGGTTTAGAGAGGAAAACGCAACAGAATTCATGACATCTTTAGATATGAATGATAAAAAAAGCACCCATAATTCAAAACATGTGGGATGCAGTAAAGGCAATACTTAGAAATATGCTTATAACTTGAAATGTATTTATTTAAAAAATTTAAAACTAATGGAAATAAGCATTCTTTTTAAGAAGCTAGAAAATTAAACAGAAAATGCAAAGAAAGCAGAAGTTAATAAACATAAGAGCTGAAATAAATTAAAAAAGACAAAAGCCTGTAGTAGAGATTATTTTGATTTAAACTGAACTGCTTTACCTACTTGTTTTATGCAGAGTTCTATGCAATATGGACCAATTATTACAATACAGGCAAGCACCAAGAAATTACTCCAAATTCTCTAGAGAACAAAAACTAATATTTATAAGATGGTTTATTTCCTCAGAATTTTACCTAATCTATTTCAGAAATAATCCTAATAAGATTATAAAACAAAAATTTTAAAAAATCACTGCTATGGTCTAAATGTTGGTGGTCCTCCAAAATCATTTTTTGAAATCCTAATCCCCAAAGATGAAGGTATTAGGAAGTGGGGTCTTTAAAGGTGATTAGGTCATGAGGGTGGAACTTTCACAAATGGGATTAGTACTCTTATAAAAAAGATCCCACAGAGCTCCCTTGCCCCTTCCACCACAGGAGGACACAGCAAGAAGCCACCGGCTTCTGACAGGAAGAAGGCTCTCACCCAACCATGCTGGCACCCTAATCTCGGACTTTTAGCCTCCAGAGCTGTGAGAAATAAGTTTCCGTTGTTTACCAAGTCTGTGGTATTTTGTTATAGCAGCCAGAGCACACTAATCACTAAGAAAATCACTAATTGGTAAAATAATTCACTGCACATTATACATTGATCATGGTGTCCTGATCAATAAAAATAAAAATTCCCCATAACACCATGTTAACAGGTAAAAAAACATAGGGATATTATTAATTTAAAAATCTTCAAGTGCCTCAACGTTGGCTATTAGAATTTGCTTTTTGAATATGCACTTTCTGAATCAAAGTTTCTCACCATGCAAATTCTTAGTCTGTTCTGGCTGCTGTAATTCAATTAGAAGACTGTAAAAATATCCCAAGGATGTAAAATCAGATGAAGTGTGTCATGAATTTGCATAATTGTTGATTCTTAGTAGAATGAAATTCAATGGTGGTATACCTTTTTCTGAAAACACAGGTAATATTTCAACTCTTTTTCCTTGAGTCTGAGATAATAGCAATTTCAATGTTTTGAACATTCAAGATCTGGAGAAATACCCAACATTTTACTTAAGGAAGACCATTAAGTTGATGATTCCAAAATATATTCCATTTTAATAGACTAACATCTGTTTAAGAAGGGAAATCTGAGAAATAAGAAACTGGTTCAATGAACAAAATTCCCCACAAAGAAATCCAGTAGGGATTTTTTTCCCCATTATACAGAACAGAAATCAGAATATCAAAGAGTTATACATGATTTAGAAAACATCTAACTTTGTGTTTACAAAAGCTTAGAAAATTTTAAAGCAGGTATGATATATGCAATATTTCAAAATTTGTTACAACCAAAGACATTTTATCCACTGATTTTGGATTCTAAGAACTTCAGAAATTTATGGACAATGAAAATGGTCACAGGTTTGTAAATAAATCGTGCGTATCACAATTAAAAAGTACGATATGCACTATCAATCACTTCAGAAAACTTCTATAGCAAATACAGATTAAACTGTCACATGTTACTGGGTCTTTAAAAAAACTTACCTGCAAAATAAAGCTGTTAAGCTTGTTGACATATCTGAAGGAACTTTTTAGCTTTGAAGTTCTTTCTATTAAATTGATTCTATTAAATTTTAAAAACTGAATTGTCAGGGTATAATACTGACATATAAGATTACAATTTGGAGAACAGAAGACAACGAAGAGGAGAAAGATGGGCCACTCAAAAACAAACTACTTTTTACTAGGTTTGCATTAGATCTGAAAAACTTTATTGTTAATGCAAATTTTATAACTTGGGCAAAATTTTTTCCCTATATATATCATTCAAATTTGCTTTAATTAAAAAAGGAAAGACTAGTTAAACTATCTAAACATAGCTAAGAATTTATTAAAGTAATTTGTTTCAAGAAAAAATGAATGCAATCTGACACCTACTACCCTTTCCAAAGGTATATTTAGAGCCAGGTCCAGAGGTATATTTTGGGCAACTCTAGCAAAGCTGAGGCAGCAGCAAGAGACAAAGTATCGATCATGACTAGGAGAACTCTTATTCAGAAATCTGCTCTTCAGTTGTATCTATTTTTAATGTGTTGGTGAGAATATGGAGAAATTAGAACTCTCATACACTGTTGTAGGAATATAAGATGGTGAGGGTGCTTGGGAAAGAAGTCTGGCAGTTCTTCAAAAGGTTAAACACAGAGCTACCATATGACCCAGCAATTACACTCATAATCAAATATCCAAGAGAAAGGAAAACATATGTCCACGCAAAAACTTATAAATGAGTGTTCACAGCAGCCTTATTCATAACATTCAAAAAGTAGAAAAATCCAAATATCTTTCCATTGATTAACAGATAAGTAAAACATGGTATATTCATACAATGTAATATTATTTGGCCATAAAAACGAATGAAGTACTGATGCATGCAATAACATGGATGAATCCTGAAAACAACAGACTAAGTAAAAGATGCCAGACACAAAAGACCACATATTGTGTAATTCCATTTATATGAAAGTTCCAGAATAGGCAAATGCATAGGGACAAAAGTAAATTAGAGGTTGCCCAAGGCTGGGGAAAGGCGAAAATTTGGTGGAAGACAGGGGATTAAATGAGTATGGGGCTTCTTTTAGGAGTGATGAAAATGTTCTAAAATTAGTGAACTTTGTAAATCTAATAAAAACCATTGAATTATACACTTTATATGAGTGAATTGTATGGTATGCAAATTATATCACAGTAAAGATATTTTATTAAAACAATGATAAATAGGATACAGAGCCAAAGAATCAAAGCAAACATAAAGTTAACTCATTTATTAAAAATGAGACAATCAGATTGTTTGGAAGAAGGGAGGGAAGGAGGAAAGGAGAGTGGGAGAGAAAAAAAAAAAACCAGCTATATGTTGTTTATCAATAGAGACACTTAAAATTAAAAAAGAAACCTTGAAAATAAAGATATGGAAAAAGATATGTGAGGCATATATTTATCAAAGGAAATCAGGTGTATCACAGTCATAAAAAAATAGACTTCAACATAAAAAGCTTTAAAAGAAACATAGATATATATTCCATACACATAAAAAGTGCATCCACCAACAAGATATAGCACTCATGAATCTCTATGTACTTAAGACATAGTTTGAAAATATGGAAAGAAAAAACTGGCAAGAAATACAATGATAAACTGACCAACTCCCTAAATACTATAGAGGACTTCAACATGCCTAAGATATCTACAAATGAATTAGATGAAATTAATATGAATATAGAAGATTTAAATTTATAAGAATCATCAACCTTACTCTAATATATATAGGAAACTTGGTGCTGAATGGAAAATAATAATTCTTTTACATGTGGAACAATATACATAAATTCACAAAGGACATATCAATAAATTTTAAAAATCTGGAATCATATACAGATTCACTGGAAATAGATATTAACAGAAGGGTCATTCATACCAAAACAAAATAAATTTATCTACATATAAATCTGAAAAAACTCCCATAAAATTCTAGGTTGAAGAGGAAAACAAAATGGAAAAAAAAATAACTGAGAAACACTGTAACTATTCTAGGTCCTTTGCTTTTCCATATGAAATTTAGAATCAGCTTGTCATTTTCTACAAAATGTCAATAGCACCATTATTTAAACAGCAGAACATAAAAACAAATAAGAAGACTAGTAAGGTCTTAAAAATATTTATTAAAGGTAATGTGCAAATTGTGCTATAGGAATACAATGGATTATAATAAGTAATGAAAATAAATGAACTTCTGTCATGGATTAAAAAAAGCAAAATGGTAAAAATTATATACAATATCATGCCATTTTTTAAAAACTCAAAAAAAAAGCAAAACTAACATATTGTTTAGAAATACATATGTATTGTGGAATACATGTGTATGTGGTAAAGCCACTTTAAAAAAATAATGAAAATTATAAACTTTAGGAAAGCATTCCCCAATCTTTTTGGCACCAGCGATCAGTTTCATGGAAGACAATTTTTCCACGGACCTGGGGGGGTTGGGGGGGGGGCGGGGGGATGGTTTCAGGATGATTCAAGCACATTACATTTATTGTGCAGTTTATTTCTATTACTATTAAATTGTAATATATAATTATACAACTCACTATAATGCAGAATCAGTGGGAGCCCTGAGTTTGTTTTCCTGCAACTAGATGGTCCCATCTCGGGGTGATGGGGGACAGGGACACCTGAAGTGTGTTGCTTATGTCCATTCTACTCTGTAATCTCATTTTGGTTTCTGTCACTGTAGAAAACCCTGCTTCACAAAGATAGAATGTTGGAAATGGAAGCAGGGTTTTCAGTGCTTTTGTGGCAATCTCAGGATATTCTGCCTTGACTTTAATCCAGAATGTATGGAGATTTGAAGTTGTCTCAAACATACTCTTAAGGCTACTGTCATCTGTGATCTCAAGCAGCTGATCCTCTTCTAGCACAGACAAAGTCGATTCACCTGGCTTATATCACAAATGGGTCACAGACCCATTCCTTCCCAGTTCGGGGGTCTTTTGTGGTTGGGAAATAATGCTCAAACTCTTTTGAAAGCTGAGATAGGTGGTCATGCACCAGCTGGGAGAAAGAAGGCCCTGGCTCAGTCTCTTTCAAAATCTCTGCTAATGTTTGAAACATGTCAAAAATCCCAATGTTCTCTCGTCACCCTCATAATTCCATTTTGCCTTGAATGCAGCCACTTTAACTGCCGACTTGAACACAGCTGTTGTTCTCCCCTGAAGTGACAGATTGAATTTGTTGAACAGGTTGAATACGTCACACAAGCAAGTTTTGCGACTCATTCTGTGTCACTGAAACGTACTGCCAGTGGTGACTGTTTCTCTGGAGCGGCTCTCGTAACTCAAAAACTCTGGCCAGTGATCTACCTTTAGAAAGCCATCTCACTTCTGTGTATAAGAGAAGACGTGTGTGCTCTGCGTCCATCTACTCACAGAGCTGCACGAACAGACGTGAGTTAAGGGCATGTACTTTAATGTGGCTGATAATTTTAATCACATCCTGCAAAACATTGTTAAATTCAGGTGCCATTTTTTGGCAAGCCAGCATTTCTCTATGGATGACACAGTGCGAAAACTTACATTCAGAAGTGACCTCTTTGACCCAAGTAGTCAGAAAGCCGTCCAGTCATGGCAGCCACTCTGTCCATGCATATACCAACACAAAATGGCCAATTCAGCTTTCCAGATATGTAATCATTCAAGGACTTGAATAGTTCTGCAGCTGTGGTGTTAGCTGGCAACAAAAGTGCACATAACATATTCTCATGTACATCCTTCTGAAAAATATATCGCACAGAAACAAGCAATGTTGCCTTGTTGTCAATACTGGTAGACTTGTCAACGTGGACTGCATACCACGGTGATTCATTAATCCTACCAATTGTGCCTCAATATCCTCTGCTATTTCATCAATTTGTCCAGTTATGGTGCTAGCCGAAAGAGGAACACATGCCACCTTTAGAATTGCAGCCTCTCCTAAAAGTTCATGACAAATGTCCTTAGCAGCAGGCAGGATCAACTCTTCACCAGTAGTAAAGGGCTTCTTAGCTTTAGCAATGTAGTTTGCCACTAAGAATGATGCTCTCAGTGCAGACTTTATTTTTTTCCCGGTACGCGGGCCTCTCACTGCTGTGGCCTCTCCCGTTGCGGAGCACAGGCTCCGGACATGCAGGCTCAGCGGCCATGGCTCAAGGGCCCAGCCGCTCTGCGGCCGGGGCATGAACCCGTGTCCCCTGCATCGGCAGGCAGACTCTCAACCACTGTGCCACCAGGGAAGCCCATCAGTGCAGACATATTTGATGAAGTGGTGGCCTTCAACAGCTGCTTCTGTTCGTGTTCACATTTTTCTCTTTTGAAAAACTCCAAAGTCTTGTCTTTTAATTCAAGGTGCTTGGTCTCCAAGTGGCTAAGCAGTTTTGAAGTTTTCATGGCTTCGCTGGATAGCCTATCACCACATACTATATACAAAGCGGGCTTGGAGAATGTGAATCACCTGTTGCAATGAACCCATAATTTAAGTAGGATTCTTGATATTTTCTTTCAAATTCAGCTTTCTTTCTGTTAGAGTATCTGCTGTCTCATCATTGGGTCTTTCCCCCTTTTCAAAGAAGCTCTCCAGTGACATTTGTTTTTTAGTCATTTTGGCTAGGGTTAGCTTGTGGGCTTACCAAAATTGTGACTGAGACAAGTGTGCAGCGCGGGAAAGAGGTGCGGATGGAAGTGGTAAATAAAATAATGGGCAGGCCACATGTGGACTAAAATAAGTGTCGGATTCTGACTTAAAGCCTGACACCAGGTGCAGCTGTACAACTGAAGTACATCAACTCACTTGCCACTATAAAGCCTGCCACCAGATGCAGCTTAATTGTCACTTGCCACTTACTGATAGGGTTCTGATATGAGTCTGCAAGCAATTGATTTACTATGGTCTCTGTGGAGTCAAACCTCTGCAAATGATAATCTGTATTTGCAGCCGCTCCGCAGCACTAGCATCTATCTCTGCCTCAGCTCCACCTCAGATCATCAGGCATTGAATTCTTATAAGGAGCATGCAACCTAGATCCCTCGCATGCACAGTAGGGTTTGCGCTCCTATGAGAATCTAATGCCACCACTGATCTGACAGCAGGCAGAGCTCAGGCAGTAATGTGAGTGATGGGGAGCAGCTGTAAATACAGATGAAGCTTCACTTACTCACCCACCACTCACCTCCTGCTGTGCGGCCTGGTTCCTAACAGGCCATGGACTGGTAACCGGTCTGTGGCCTGGGGGTTGGGGACCCCTGCCTTAGGACAATTATTAATTCTGTGGGAGTGAACAAAGTGATGGGAATTTGAAGGAGCATCCAGATAGCTTTAACAGTAATATTTAGTTCTCAAGTGATAGTTTTGATGTTTTCATTTTATTAATATAATTTATGATTCACATATAGATGATATATTACATGATCTTATATAAATATGAAATATCTATTTCTTATTAATGTTTTTAGTAATACCAAGATGGTGGGGATAGAGGATGAAGATAAGAAAACAAACAAAAACAACAACAAAAATATTAATCCCTACAATGTGCCAGAAACAACATCAGAAATCTAAGGATAAAGCAGAGAGCAGTACAGAAAAAGTCCTTGCTTTCATGGCACTTATAGTGAGAGAATATTACATACCTAAAGATGCAGAATAAACATAGCCTAAAACTCTAAATTTTGTATGTATTTAAAGCCCCAACTGCTCCTCTACATGAATATTCATATGTCCAATGGCCTAATAAAATTCACCAGTTAGATATCTCAAAGCCGCCTGAAATGTTTCATAAAAGACCAAATTTATACTATTGCAGTATCTTTTTTTAATCAACAAAGGATATCACCATCCACTGAGTTGCCTTGAACACTGAATCATCCTTAACAATTCCCTCTCCCCCATATCACCCATATTCAATCTATTACCAAGCCTTATTAATTTCCATCTTCCAAATAACTCTCCGTATCCAAAGCCACCAGTTCAATCTAAGCTATAATAATTTCTTGAAGGACTACTCTGATAGGTTCCTAACTGGATTTTCTGTTTCTTATCTATCACTCCTAGGTCTTTACATTTCAGCCAGTGCAATATTTTCAAAATACAAATCCTATCACTTCATCTACTCACATCTCCACTTTAAAAATTCAATAAGGGGTAAGTCAACAGCTTCTCCTTGCCTCCATGGAAACCCTGGTTCAACAACAACACACGGACCAGCTACAGTTGTGAGAAATCCAGAAAACATTTAAGAGGTTCCTACCTCCCAGATGAATATAAAACCAGCTGCATTGAAGATGGCAGGAAAATTTGTGGCATAACTTTTGTCTTTGTCCCCCCACCCAGCTCAGCATGGTGCAACCTGGATAAGACTTCCAACTCCCAGCTTCTCCCTAAGGGAGTTAAAAGGGGATTAAAACATATGTCTAATGTGCAGACTTTAGGGGGGCTACCCAGGGGACTGGTTTCTGTCTTGCCTGAATCTATGCACTAACAGGAAATGTTGCCAGGTTGGGGGCCGCTGAGTACAAAGGCAAAGGTTTAAACTAGCATGCACCCACTTGCCATAGTCTCTTCCCCTGGTTCAGCACTTAACTACTGTGATAAAATCCCCAACTCCCAGCTTCTCCCTGAGGATGGAAATTATTGGACCATATGTCCAATGTTCAGGCAGGGAGCTGCCTGAGGGACTGGTTTCTGTGCCACATATCTCAGAATACTGACAAGATCCAGCACACTCTAGATGCCAAGGGGCCACTGAGAACAAAAGAGAGCTGAGCAGCTTGCTGCACTCCAGAGGACTAGCAGAAAGAGGCCAGTACAGCTTGGCGGCCTCTACCTTGGATAGGGAGAAGAGAAGAGTGGAGAATGTACAACATTCCACCTTTTTTTTTGGGGGGGGAGGGTTGGGGGGGGTGTCTTGAGGGACTAGTTTCTGCTTGCTCAACTCAGAGAGCTGATGGGACCTGGCATATTCTAAAGGGCTGCAGAGAACAAAAGAGAGCTGGGTGGCTTGCAGCAGTTCCAGATAACCTGTAGAACCACAGACAAAAACCAGAGGGAACAAAAAATTATAAGCTCTTGAAAAAAAAAAAAAACTGGAAAATCCTTCTAATCAGGAATCTACACACTCAAGTCAAGAGAAGACACATCCACAGAAAAGGTTTGAGAGGCCTCCAGAATCTGCAGCTGAGCTAACTGGTGAAGATCTTTCCCTGTACAAAGCCAGTTCATAAAAAACTGGGAGAGGTAGCTGTTTTTCCAAATGTGTAGATACAAACCCAAAGTTACATGGAACATGAAGAAACAGAGGAAAATGGCCCAATCAAAGGAACAAAATAAATTCCAGGAATCAACCATAAAGAAATGGAGGTATATGAATTACGTGAAAAAGAATTTAAAATAACCATCATAAAGATGCTCAACAAGCTCAGGGAAATGATACATGAACAAAATGAGAATTTCAAAATAAAGAGACAAAACACAGAGCCAAACAAAAATTTTGGAGCTGAAGAATACAGTAACTGAAATAAAAAACTCACTAGAGGGGTTCAACAGCAGCATGGTCAATCAAAATAAAGAATCAGTGAACTCAAACACAGGTCATTTAAATGATCCAGTCAGACAAGTATAAAGAAAAGAGAATGAAAGAGAATGAAGAAAGCCTGGAGGATTTATAGGACACCCTCAAGCAGACAAATATACACAAATGGCAGTCTCAGAAGGTGAAAAAAGTGAGAGAAAGGTACAAAGTTTATTTAATGAAATAGTAGCCAAAAACTTCCTAAAAAGGGTGGAGGGAGGGAATGGATATCCAAGTTCAAGAAGCCAACAGACAGCGAAAAAGGTGAATCCAAAGAAGGTTACACTGAGACACATTATAAACAAACTGTCAAAATTCAAAGATGGAGAGAAGTTTGAAAGCAGCAAGAGCAAAGCAAAAAAGGAGTGGGATGATATATTCAAAGTGCTGAAAGAGAAAAAAAAAGTCTACCTACCAAGAACACTATGTCCAGTAAAACTGCCCTTCAAAAATGAAGGAAAGATGGGAGGGGGAGGAGTACAGAGGGGAAGGGAAGGGGACAGATGGAGGAGGAGGAGGAGAAGCAGGAGGAGGAGGAGAAACACTTTCACAGAATAACAAAAGCTGGGGGAGTTCATCACCCCTAGAGCTGCCTTACAAGAAATGCTAAGGGGAGTCCCTCAGGTGAAATCAAAAGATGCTAGACAGTAACACAAAGCCGTAAGAAATGGACTTTAAGTCAAAAACTGTTAGAGACAAAGAATAATATTATATACTGAAAAAGTGTCAATTCATGAAGATATAATAATTATAAACATAGAAATGCATAAGAACAGAGCCCCAAAATATATAAAACAAAAATTGACAGAACAGAGAGAAATATAGTTCTATAATAATAGTAGGAAACTTTAATACCCCAATGTCAATAATGGAAAAAACAACCAGACAGCAATTCAAGAAGGAAAAGAGGACTTGAAAAATACCATAAACTAATTAGACCTAACAGACATATATAGAACACTCCACCTAACAAAGCAGAATACACATTCTTCTCAAGTGTGTGCAGAAAATCCTCTAGGGTAGACCATAGGTTAGGCCAAAATACAAGTCAAATATTAAAAGGATTGAGTAGTTTTTCTGACTATAATGAAATGAAATAGAAATCAATAACAAAGAAAACTGGAAAATTCACACAGAAATGAAAATTAAACAACACACTTTTTTAAAATTGAAGTATAGTTGATTTACAATATTATATTGCTTTCAGGTGTACAGCATAGTGATTCAGTATTTTTGCAGATTATATTCCATTATATTACAAGATAATGGCTACAATTCCCTGTGCTATACAATATAAACAACACACTCTTAAACTATCCCTGGATCAAACCAAATAACACAAGGAAAATTAGAAAATACCTTGATACATATGAAAACAAAAATACAAACATACCATAACTTAGAGATACAGTGAAACAGGGCTATGAAATATATTTTAGCTGTAAATGCAAACATTAAAAAAAAGAAAGATCTCAAATACCTAACTGTACATTTTACAGTATAGCAAATTAAGCTGAAAACTAGCAGAAGGAAAGAAAAAATAAAGAGCAGAGTAAATAAAATAGAGAATAGAAAAAACAGACAAGTAAAAGTTACAAAACTGACAAATATTTAGCTAGACTAAGGAAAAAAAGAAGACTCAAATTACTTAAACCACAAAAGAAAGTGGAGATATTACTAGCAACTTTACAGAAATAAAAAGGATTATAAGACGATACTATGAACAATTGTATGCTACCAAATTGGATAATAATCTGGATGTAATGGATAAATTTCTATAAACACATAAGTCTAACAAAAAAAAAACTGAAGCATGAAGAAAATAGAAAATCTGAATAGACTTATAACAAGTAAGGAGACTGAATCAGTAATCGAAAACCTTCCAACAAAGAAAAGCCCTAGACCAGATGGATTCACTGATGAATTCCATCAAATATTAAAGAAGAGTTAATATCAATCCTTCTCACACTTTTTCAAAAAAATGAAAAGGAGGGAACGTTTCCTAACTCATTCTAGAGGCCAAACTTACCCTGATACAAAAGGCAGACAAAGACATTCAGGCAAAGAAAACTACAGACCAGTATCCTTTATGAATATCACTGCAAAAATCTTCAACATATGGGACTTCCCTCATGGCACAGTGGTTAAGAATCTGCCTGCCCATGCTGGGGACACGGGTATGATCCCTGAGGTCCAGGAAGATCCCACATGCCGCAGAGCAACTAAGCCCATGTGCCACAACTACTGAGCCCGCACCCTAGAGCCCTCATGCCATAGCTGAGCCCGTGCGCCACAACTACTGAAGCCTACGCGCCTAGAGCCTGTGCTCCGCAACAAGATAAGCCACTGCAATAAGTAGCCCGCGCACTGCAATGAAGAGTAGCCCCCGCTTGCTGCAACTAGAGAAAGCTCGCGGGTAGCAATGAAGGCCCAACACAGCCAAAAAATAAATAAATTTAAAAATTGATTTTAAAAAATCTTCAACTAGCAAACAAAATTCAGCAACATACCAAAAGTATTATACATGAGGACCAATTGGGATTTACTCCTGGAATTCGGGGGTTGTTCAACATATGAAAATCAATCAATGTAATACACTACATTAATAGAATGAAGAAAAAAACCCCACATGATCACCTCAATTAGATGCAAAAAAAATAATCTGACAAAATTCAGCACCCTCTCATGATTAAAAACACACACACACACTCAAACTAGGAATGGAAGGGAATTTCCTAAACATATGAAAGGTCGTATATGAAAAGCCCACTTCAAACATCATACTTAGTGGTGAACAACTGAAAGCTTTTCCCCTAAAATAAAAGGTAGTCAAATTGGAAAGGAAGAAGTAAAGCTACCTCTGTTCACAGATGACACGGGCTTATATCTAGAAAACACTAAAGAACCCACACATACAAACACACACAAACTAAAACAAACAAAAAAATCAGTTTTTAGAGCTAATAAATGAAATCATCAAGTTGCATGATACAAAATCAACATGCAAAAATTGGTTTCATTCCTATATACTAACAATGAACAACCATAAAAGGAAATTTCTAAAAAAAGAAATTGCATTCACAATATCATCAAAAAGAATAAAATACTTAGGAATAAATTTAACCAAGGGATAAAAGACTTGTATACTGAAAACTATAAAACTGTTGAAAGAAATTAAAGAAACATAAATAAATGGAAAGACATCCAATGTTCATAGACTGGAACATTTAATATTGTTAATGTGACAATATTACTCAAAGCAACTTACAGATTCAGTGCAATCCTTACCAAAATAACAACTTTTTTTTTTCGCAGAATGAGAAAAACATATCTTAAAATTCATATGGAATCAAAAGGGATCCCAAACAGCCAAAACAATCTTGAAAGAAAGAGGACAAAGTTGAAGAACTAACATTTCCAAATTTCAAAACTTACTACAAAGACACAGCAATCAAACAGTGTGCTACTGGCATAAGGACAAACATATAGACCAAAGGAATAGAATAGGGAGCCCGGAAATAAATCTTCGAATATACAGTCAACTGATTTTCAACCAGGGTGCCAAGACCATTCAAAGGGGAAAAAAAAGAGTCTTTTCAACAAAATGATGCTGGGAAAACTGGATAGCCACATACCAAAAAAAAAAACAAAACAAAAAAAAACAAGTTAACCCTTGCCTATACCATATATAAATTAACACAAAATTACCAAAGTATAAGACCTAAAAACTATAAAACTATTTGAAAAAAAAATAGGGCAAAATACTCAGGACACTGGATTTGGCAATGATTTCTTGGATACAACACCAGAAAGCACAGGTAACAAAAGAAAAAATTGGACTTGATCAAAATTAAAAAATTCTTGTGCATCAAAACATACTATCAAGAGAGTGAAAAGGTAATCCATATAATGGGAAAAATATCTGCAAGTCATTTATCTGGTAAGAGATTAATATCCAGAATACAGAAAGAATTCCTACAACTCAAAAACAAATAATCCAATTCAAAAATGGGCAAAGGACTTGAATAGACATTTCTCCAAAGAAAGTATACAGATGGCCAATAAGCACATGAAAAGATGCACAACTTCATTAATCATTAGGGAAATGCAAATCAAAACTACAATGAGGGGTTTCCCTGGTGGCGCAGTGGTTGAGAGTCCACCTGCCGATGAAGGGGACACGGGTTTGTGCCCTGGTCCGGGAGGATCCCACATGCTGCGGGGCAGCTGGGCCCGTGAGCCATGGCTGCTGAGCCTGCACGTCCGGAGCCTGTGATCCGCAACGGGAGAGGCCACAACAGTGAGAGGCCCACGTACTGCAAAAAAACCTAAAAAAACCACCATGAGATACCACCTCAAACTCATTAGGATGGCTGCTATCAAAAAACAGAAAATTAGTGTTGGAAAGGATGTGGAAAAATTGGAATATTCATACATTGCTGGTGAAAATGTAAAATGGTATAGCTACTGTGGGAAATAGTTTGACAGTTCCTCAAAAAGTTTATAAACATAAAATTACAATATGATCCAGCAGCAATTTCCACTGCTAGGTAATACCACCAAAAGAACTGAAGGCAGGGACTCAAACAGATAGCTGCACATCAATATTAATAGCAGCATTATTCACAATAGCAAAAAGGTAGAAACAACCAAAGCATCCATCAACATTGAATGGGTAAACAAAGTACTAAATACATATAATGAAATAATATTCAGCCATAAAATGGAATGAAATCCTGATACATGGTACAATGTGGATGAACCCTGAAAACATTATGGTAAATAAAATAAGCCAGACACAAAAGGACAAATGTAGTATGATTTCATTTTTATGAGGTACCTAGAATAGACAAATTCATAGAGAAAGTTAAGTAGAATAGGAGTTGCTAGAGACAGTGGGTGGGGGCAGGGAACGACGAGGGGAGAATGAGGAGTTACTGTTTAGTGAATACAGAATTTCCTATTGGGATGATGAAAATGTTTTGGAAATGGATAGTAGTGACAGTTGTACAACACTGTAAATCTACTTAAAGACACTGAATGGCTAAACAGCAAGTTTTAGGTTATGTATATTTTACCACCATTTTGTAAATTGAAAAAATATAAACATACCCACACGTGCACAAAGACAAATACTACACAGTAGTATAAATGAACAAACTAGTTAACAGTAGCATAAATGAATAAATTAGTTAACACATGTATCAACAAGGATGAACATGATCTATAGATGTTGAGTTAAAAAAGCAAGTTATAGGGCTTCCCTGGTGGCGCAGTGGTTGAGAGTCTGCCTGCCGATGCAGGGGACACGGGTTCGTGCCCCGGTCCGGGAAGATCCCACATGCCGCGGAGCGGCTGCGCCAAGTGAGCCATGGCCGCTAAGCCTGCGCGTCCGGAGCCTGTGCTCCGCAATGGGAGAGGCCAAAACAGTGAGAGGCCCGCGTACCGCAAAAAAAA
>RJWK010051182.1:0-16033 GCA_004363435.1 Platanista minor | reverse complement strand
ACAATCTTATTGGAAAACTTTGGGACTTTATTTTCTTAACAGAAAATATCACCTACCTCATGAATATCACCCCTCATAAATCAAAGGGGATCATTTACCAAAAAGAATATTCAGTGAACATTCTGCACTCCTATCCCCTTTCCCAGCCTCCACATTTTCCTCCCCATGGGCCATCGCTGTTATCTGTGTCTTGTGTGGACGCTTTATGTAAATTCAAATAAATATGATTATACTCCTATGGTAGCACACTGGTGTACTTCAACTTGCATTTTTACACTTCATCATGTATCTTACAGATTTTCCTCAGTAGTTCAAAGGGAGAGCCTCTTCATTCTTTTTTTTTTTTTAAGCAGCGTAATATTCCATTTTAAGGAGCTGCCATCAGTCACCTGACCAAGATCCTGTTGGTGAGCACTGCCGTCTTTCTTACCAGCTGAGAACAGCCTTACATATGTATTGCATTTAGAAGAGAGGGAGGTGATGGTATCTGCTGGATGAATGTCTAGAGCTGAGTGGAACTGATGGGCCAGAGGACATGGTGATTCATTAAGTACTGTCTCTGTGAAATATTAGGTTCTCTGTCTTTAGTGGACTGGGGAGCTTGTTGCACACAGAATAGTTCTCACAATACAAATTTTAAAAATTGTTGCATTAAATTTTGCAGTGGATTTGCCTGGCGAGAACCTGACATCTGTTTTGCAAAGCAGGTGGCTCAGCCAGTGTACCCTCTGCTCTGTGGGGAGCAAATGCTGGTGAGGGGACTCCTGCAGAGACACCTGGGGGCCTCAGGCTCATTCTGGCTTCTCCCCAGAGAGACTGTGATAACTGCAGGATAGCTCTTGTTTACCTTGGCCTGAAAATGGAAATCAACTTAAACATTCAATAGTCAGGCTGATTAAACTTGGATGATTAAACTTCTCTAAGCTGTTAGAGAAGATTGGTGAGAAAACTTGGGAAAATGTTTCTCAATATATATTAGGTGGTGGAAAAGAGTAGACTAGAAAATTGCACTTATTTCATAGGGACAAGAGTAGAAGGAAATATGCTATACTAAGATGGTTCTGGTAGGCAAAGAATTATGGCTAATTAAACATTTTATTATTACTTTTTAATTTAAAACCTTTTATTTTGAAATAACTTAAGACATAAGTTGCAAAAATAGTCATCTCACAGAACCACAGTATGCTGTCAAAACCAGGAAACTGACATTGTACAATACTATTAAGGCAAATATAGACCTATTACTCTACTATTTTTATAATAAAATATGATTGAAGTTGGTCTATGTTTACTGTGTGATAATTTGGGATAATATTAACCACTTTATAATATATATTTTATATATCTATATATTATATAATACATAATAGACTATCCCCACCCTTCAATTAATTAGGAGTGAAAATTGCACATAAAGTAGTCTGGTAATTCAGAAGTAAATTTTAATTCATCATTAAAAGGTAAGGTTTGTTTCAGTTCTTTAAAGAAAAGAAGGTAAGCACAATGAACCATGTTTGTGAACAGGAGTTAATTTTTTGTTGGTGTGTATAAAACTATGCTCCCTTTATTTCAGGACCTTTTCATTTTGATAAAATAGTTTTGAATTTTAGTCTATCTGTGACTTTTAAAAAATCCATCATAAATTTCTTTTGGGAACAGGTGATATATTTTTTAAAAATCTAGCAATTCCACTCCTAGGTATATATCCAACTGAGATGTATACATCTTTTCAACAAAATACATAGACTAGAATGTCCATAAAAACAGTATTCATAATAGCCCCGAAACTAGAATCTACCCAAATGCCCATCTATAGTAAATGCGTAAGTAAATCGTGCTATACATACTCACATAACAAATGCAACAATGAGAATGCACGAACCACAACTACACGCAAATATGCAGATGAAGTTCACAGTTATAATCTTGAGTAGAAGAAGCCAGACACAAGAAAATACATACTGTAGAATTACATTTATATAAACTACAAAGCCAGGCAAGACTAATCTTTGCTGTTAGAGGTCAAGATGGTGGTTACCCTTGGGGGGGAGTGACCAAGAGGGAGCAGGGGGTTTGTAGGGATGATGGGAGTGTTCTCTTTGTTGAGTTGGATGCTGGTTTCACTGATGTGTTCACTTTGTAGAAATTCATCAAGTCATACACTTATCATATGTGTCTTTTATTTTTGAGGTAACATTGGTTTATACCATTATATGTTTCCTGTGTACAGCATTATATTTGTACTTCTGTATACACTACAGCATACTCACCATCAAAAATTTAGTTTCAGTCCATCACCATACAGTTGACCCCTTTATCTATTTCACCCTCCCCTACATCTTCCCCCCTGGTAACCACTACTCTATACTCTGTACCTGCATGTTTGTTTTTGTTTGGCTTGGTTTGTTCTGTTATTTTGTTTTTCTGTTTGTTTATAGTCCACATAGAGTGAAATACGGGTTGATGTGGATGGTGGGAAGAAGCCCAAGAAACACCGGTAAGAACTCAGGGTCTGCAGCACCAGCCCAGGGCAGCTTCTTGATAGAACCGGGGTTTCTCAGTGGTGGGTGTTCTGTACGCGATATGAATTAATTCAGTGATACTTCTTTCCTCCTGACATTCAGAGCTGCTACTCTGGGGGAAATAAAAAATTTGAAAGAAAAATGAGTGGAAATCTAGGTGATGTTTGTGTGGACCCTGTGAAGGACATGGCAGGGTACCTCTCCCCCACCCTCTTTCCTCCTCTAACTGTCTCTCTTTTTTTTTTTTTTTGCTGTACACGGGCCTCTCACTTCTGTGGCCTCTCCCGTGGCGGAGCACAGGCTCCGGACGCGCAGGCTCAGCGGCCGTGGCTCACGGGCCCAGCCGCTCCGTGGCATGTGAGATCTTCCTTGACGGGGGCACGAACCCGTGTCCCCTGCATCGGCAGGCGGACTCTCAACCGCTGCGCCACCAGAGAAGCCCTAACTGTCTCTCTTTTGTTGCCCCTTCCCAGCCTTCTCCTCTAGCATACTTGCCTCCTTCTTGGAAGAAGGAAAGGAGTCCCAGACTTCAATTCCTCCTTCTTTCTTGAAAACTCCAGTAGCTCGGGGTTTTCCTTGCCCAGGGCTCTGCTGATCCAGAGAGTGAGGGCCCCCTCAGGCTGTGGTCCCTGGGGGCTGGGAGCATGCTGTGGACACGGCCCCTCCTGTTTCGACTCCTGACAGTGATGCTGCTGCTCCTCTCCTCTGGAATTCACCTACAGGAAAACACACCTAGCCACAGCCAGGGCCTATTCATTTCCTTCCAAAGACTCCAGTCTCATGTAAAGAATGCATGTTCCTTCTAGTAGCATTACTTTAACCTACCCGTGTCCACAGCTATCCAGGATATATTAAAAGACCTTTTTGCCTGCTTTGAGGCTTATTTTCCTTGAAAGAGCCCTCATGTTAGCTGAGATTGGTTTTGTCTGGAGCCTGCCAGGACATTGAGTGCTGATGACAAATGGATCCTTTCTGATCCCTATGCCCCCTCCTTGATGGAATGCAAGGGGGAAGGGAGTTGTGTTTTAGGTAAGGCTGCACTAAGGTGTGAAAATGCACCTTTGTTTCATGCCTTCAGTATGGCCCAGAGGAGCTGTCCACCCCCAGTAGGCATGCATGATGCTTATGCGATACAGTTGTAACAGTTAAGATTGGACTTTTGATTGATAGATGGTGCTGATGGTGGTTTTTCTAAACATCCCTCTGACACTTCACATTATAAAAGATAACATTTGCCTTTTATCTGATACTACCTGATGAGCCACTTCTTTTGTGGCTAGTAGAGCAGGAAGGCTAAGGAACTAGCTCTGGCTCCAGATGGCATGGGTTTGAATCCTACGTCTGCCATTTACTGTGCAATTTCAGGCAAGTAACTTAAACGTTCCCATGATGTGGGTTTCCCGTCTGTAAAGGGGGTGCACTAAGTGGTACCTACCACGTAGGGATGTTATAAGGAGTAAGTGAACTAATACATATAAACCACTTGGAACAGTGCCCGAACATAGTAAATACTAAACAATTGTGCAGTATGATTATAAAAATTCATTTTCTTTAGATGAGCAGTTGTCATGCAAAACTGACTTGTGACCTCACTACCCTTCGTTACAAAGACTGTAAAAGACACAGCCCCCCGCACAATGCTGGAGCTTAAATCAGCACCCACATCACTTCCCTTCCTCAGTACCAAGAACTCACCTTGCCAGGTAAGGATCACTCTGAAGCAAGAGGATACTTCAAAATCAAGACTTTGGATCTCAACTGAGCTGGGCAAATCATGTTCTGAACAGCCCTTTTCTCCACCTGCTTAGTTTCCAAATGTCTGCTTATGAAGATCGAAACCACCTTTACTTTCCCTGTGGGTTTTGAGTAACTCAAAACAAGTTCTTTCTTACAAAGTTCTGTACTTCCGGCTGGAAGCTTGTTTATCCCCCGTCTCCCGAGAGACAACCCTCGCCCCTTGGCCACACTCTTGGGAAACCAGCGACTGAGTTCTTCTCCTTGAACGTGAGTATTCAGAGCTATCCTAGAAACAGGGCAGAGCAGAAGTCTGTGGCCACCTTTGGTACATTCTTAGTTGTTTTGAGGAGAAGCCACTATATTCTTTGAAATAAGTTTCCAGTTAATAAACACAAAAATACATACCCACAAATGGAGATACAAATAGCACATTTTAAATTTACCTCATTTTAAACATCATGCCTGCTTCCCAAAAGTGTATAAAAACTGGGGGGAGAGCATCCTGGGGTTGGTGCACAGCATCCACCTTTCTGCTTCTTTGCCTCCGTCTCTCACTATCATTGTGTTACTCTCGTAGCCTTTCATCTTTGGGGTTACCTTTAATGTTTGATTTATTAAGACCAAACTTCCATTTCCATCGTGAGAAATCATAGGCAGGGTGAGAGGAGGGGAATAGATACCCCGAGCTGACCCTGGAGGTAGTTTTTGAGATCCTTGTACGAAATCTTCAAGTACATGAACTCTATTCTGAAATACCTACACATCTGTGCAGAAGTGTCCTTGTGAATGAGAGAAATACAAAATCATCACTAAGCCAACATCACAATAAAAATTGCCATTGGTAAGATCCTTCACTGGATGCCAAAATCAGGGCAAAAGTTTGAGGAGAAACAGAATACTTAAATATTCCCCTCCCCCTAAGATACTTGTTAATTACAAATGGAAAGATGGTAACCTTGCACTGGAGGCACCAGGCAGACACCACTTCATCCGAACAATCAGGGTTAACATCACCAGTGATGAGACCCATCGACTCCATGTACCCCTTGACGTCATGAACTGAGAGGAATCCAACACTTCTTCTCCGTGCATTTCCCGAAAGGCACAATTTCAATCTCATGAGAAAGCATCAGACAAACCCAAACTGGAAGACACAAGATAACTGACCACTACACTTTAAAAGTTTCAAAGTCAGGAAAGACAAAGACTGAGGACCTGCCCTGATTGGAGACGTGAATACCTACATGGAAAGTGGGATCCTGGAGTAGGTCCGGGGCCAGAAAAAGGACATCAGTGGAAAAGTGGCGATATCCAAACAAAGTCTGTAGTTGGGAGTCTGGTTCATTTCCTGATGGAGCTGATCATTCTATGGTTATGTAATAGGTTCACCTCGGGGGAATCTGGGTCAGGAGCAGATGAAGACTTCTCAGAAGTATTTTTGTAACTTTCTGAAAGCTTAAAATAATTTTAAAACACAAATTTTAAAAAATAATTAAAAAGTGCCCTTTTGAACAGGAAGTCTCCAAATATAGATTGTTGCTTTGGCAAGTTTGATTAGCCTGCAGTTGTACAGCCATAAAATTGCTTCAAAAATTCTAGAACTATTCAAAACAGATTCTTCCTACCTGAAGAGAACAATTGAAATACCGAAGAAGTAAAGCATTTCCTGATGACAAAATGTGTCATTGTTGATTGGTGAA
The DNA here is from genome assembly GCA_004363435.1 of Platanista minor. NCBI lineage: Eukaryota > Metazoa > Chordata > Mammalia > Artiodactyla > Platanistidae > Platanista > Platanista minor. The sequence goes on along the minus strand of RJWK010051182.1, from coordinate 10,074 downwards.
AGTGTCACACACTAGTGTACTGCCAAATGTATTATAGCAGTATGGAAAAGAGTGTTATATTTGTCTGACTGACATCTTGTCAAGAGTATCCCAAATCTTGACTTTGGAAAGCCTGGTGGGGAAACCCAGTAGTGTTTTCTTCAGTTAAAGCTGAAAGCAAGATAAACAAAGGCTCATCCAACCTGGTACCAGGCTTCAACACTCACTGGGGTGCTGACACTGGGGGAGATTGGGAAGTGTGTGCATTTTTTTTTTTTTTTTTTCTAATCATGCTGAAGGCACAGGATTGTGTGGCTTTATTGTTCTTCTTCTTGATTGAATACAAGGTGTTTGGTTTTAACAGCTCTACTGAGAGGTAAACCGACATACGGGAAACTGCACACATTTAAAGTGTACAGATGGATACACTTGACATACGTGTACCCCCGTGATGCCCTCGCCACACTCAAGGCAGTGAGTATAGCCACAAGCCCCTTGGTGACCCCTCTCTCCTGTACCTCTCCACCGCCCCATGCCAGGCAACGCTGGGCAGCTTTCTGTCACTATTGTTTGCATTTACTAAAATTTTATATAAATGGAATCATACAATATGTGATATTTTGTATCTGGCTTCTCTCACCGAGCATGTTTTCAGGGTTTGCCCACGTTGTTGCTGTATCACTAGTCCATTATTTTTTAATGTGCATTTTTTTTTAACATCCTTATTGGAGTATAATTGCTTTACAATGGTGTTAGTTTCTGCTTTATAACAAAGTGAATCAATTATACATATACATATGTTCCCATATCTCCTCCCTCTTGCATCTCCCTCCTTCCCACCCTCCCCATCCCACCCATCCAGGTGATCACAAAGCACTGAGCTGATCTCCCTGTGCTATGCAGCTGTTTCCCACTAGTTATCTATTTTACATTTGGTAGTGTACATATGTGCATTTTTATTTGAGAAACTTTTTTGCTTTGTCACAAAGTTGGTCCAGAGATTTTTAAAGATGGCGCTTTTCACCCCTAGTGATTCCTGCAGGAGAGCTGAGCTAGCCTCTTCCTTGGATTCATAGTAAACTAGAGCTCTCACAGTCAAACATTTAAGATTCATAAGGTGACAAAGTGCAGAAAGAAGGACGGGTCACCTGCAAGAACCCCGGATTCCTTGTGGATGTGCCTCAGAGTTCTTTCCTCACAGTGATGGCTAATGATCTATGTAAAAGTGGCATTTTAGTTAACACCTTCAATTTCCACCCTGCTTTGTGGGTTTGACAGCATTTTTTCATTTTATTTCAGCAGCAACAGCAAACATTGATGGAGGCCCATGGGGCCCTGGTCCTGTCCCGAGTCATCAACAGCCTGGCTCAGGAGTGGGATGAAAGCAAAGGAGCACAGCCCCCATCAGACAAAGGAAAACCTGAAAAGTGGGCGCCAGGGCAGCTAAGAGGTGCTGGATTTTCAGGTGGATGAAGAACCTTTGGGGGCTAAGGCTGAAGGCTGTGGCGGCCAGCAATGGGGATGGAGGGAAAGTGGGTGGACATCCAAATGGGACAACCTCCCAGGCCAAGATGCAGAACTTGGTATTTTATTGTATGGATGGTGAGGAGCTGTTCAACTTTTTAAAGCAAGAATGTATAAAGTTATATTTATGAAGATCTATTTGAAACAATATATACGGCCAATCAGAACTGGGGACAAAAACCACAGACAAGAAGACCACAGAGAAGACAATTCAGTGGTCTGAGTGGTTGAGAGCTCAGTTCACCAGGGCTCGGTGCAGCATCACACTTACTCCATCCAGTGTCCCAGGCTAGGTAAATGTTCCCCCCTCTCTACAGATCAAGAGAGGGGGAAGGAGAGGTTTTTCGAAGAGTAGTGTGAGTCCGACCTAAGCTCAGATCACTGTAGTTGACGGCAGAGGTGGGACCTTAAACTGGTACTCAGCGTTCAGATAGTAACACCGATGGTGACAATGAGAACGATCCCAAAGGAAGGGACCGAGTGTTATACACCCCTGGCAGGTGGGCCCTGTCCTAGGTGCTTTGCATATATTCATTTCTGGGAATGGGGTTGTCAGGTGGGCTTCTGATCGTCAAGAATACAAACTCTGATAGATGGTCAAGGCCTGGACTCAGGGTAGGAGTGGGCCAGGGAAAGAGTGGGGTTGGTGCTCTGAATGTGGGGCTCCTTTGGAAGGAAGGAGGAGGGAAATGTTTCACAGGCCTGAGTGGCCAAGGGAACCAAGAAGTGGCGGGGAGGGGGGGCAGCCGGGGAAGACGGAGGAGGGGGCATTGTTTCACTTTTAGTAAGCTGGAGACCACTTCCTGGTCTTGGGGGAAAAAAGGAATGGTACTCATTAAAAGAAGAAAAGGGTGAATTTCCTTAAATCTAAATAGCATTAGCTGTCATTTTTGGAGGGTTTATTAAAGTATAGGATGGTTTTTAGTGAGTTTGAAATCATTAAGAACCAATAATCCAATTTTTATAAGATGGGTATATTTTAGTTAGCATTAGCCGTAATTTTCTGAAGGGAAGACTTTTCATTCACATAAAAATCATTTGGAATAATTTGAGAATTTTATACGTCAAACTACTGTCTTCTGTTTTTCTGCTCAACTCTATATTTGAAAAGACAAAGCTTTAGCTATCATCGTTGGATCGTTATTGTTAGAGGAGTTATGCATGTAGAAATGTACATTCCAACAGTGGAGAAAGGTACAAAGGGAAAAGCTAAAATATCCTGGTCCCACTCCTCAGAGATGCCATGTCTCACCGTGTCTGTTTTTGGTTCTGCATCTAAACTGTTTATTTACTCAGAATAAGGCATGTATTTTGAAGCTTAATAAAAACTTGAATTGTGTACAAAATGATATGGCATATTGTGCTGCTTTTACTAAGCAGAACTGACCCATCATAACTTTTAGAAACAGACTTTATTAAAATTTTCAGCAGAAAGCTCTACAATGGTGATATTTAATGGAAAACATGTTTTTAGTACCTGACACAACCACGAACAGCTTCATTGTAACCGTTACTAAACAGACATTAAAATATTCATGTCAATTCTATTTGAATAACTTTCATGCCTTGTAAAATCTGAAGAACCTTTTAAATTGATTTGGCGTTAGAATGTTTAAAGAAATAAATTTGCTTTTAAGACCAGCTTTATCAGAATCCATGAAGGTTATATTGTGGCATGAATGTGCATACTATAAATGCTGGGGGAACAAAAAGAAAAAAAAAAAAGAATGGAAAAATTCCTGTCAGATGTAACGTTACCAGTTTATTATTTGGGATCATCATAAAAGCATTCATTAGCACGGCCCCTCTCACTTCTCAACCGCAGGCTGAGTTCTGTCAGAGTCTCGTGCTCCCACTCACAGTCACCAAGCGTTTCTGATAAGAGAGGGTTGCCTTGTGTACTTTGCACCCTTTGCATTTGAACACTTTGGGTTACTATTGCAAGATGAGTTTTTATCCCATTTCCTCATTGGATTAATTAACCCAGCTGTGGCCATTGTTTCAGCCCTTCCCCTGCCCTTGCCCCCCCCCGCCCCCCGCCCCAGCCCCAGGCACATGCAGCCTCTCCAGCCACATAGCCCAAGTCTCCATTAGAGGCTTTCACTTCAACTGGCGGGTATGCGGGTCGGGGGAGGGGGGTGCGGGGGGCGGCGCTTGACAACAGCATCCATAATTGCTTTGTCTAATGGCATAGGATCAGGGTGGTAAACTTTAAAAGGGTGTTTGCATCAAGAGTGCTATTTCAATTTGCCTTGTTATATTCTCCTGTCGCGGATACCACGCCTCATTTCAGCACATGGCATTATGTCTAATGAGGGAGTGACACGGGGGTGTCGGGGAGGGCTAACAAGGGGGCAGCCTCTGCAGCCTTCTCCGAGCCGCTTGCCCGCCCACACACTCCTTCGGCCTGGGGCAGTGTTGTCCCTTGCTGTGTCACAGGAGGCGGTCCCCTGCCTTCCAATGGTACACCTACCTTCCAGGGAAGAAGGCAAGTCTTGACTGGTCTTCTCATCCTGATTGCCCCTGAGGTGGCAGAGGGGGCAGTGGGGAGGAGAGGGGACAGGTGGCTAAGCAAAGGCTCAGTCACTGCTTAAATCAAGGAGCTGTTAATCTGCAGTTCCTTGTCCCCTAGGGTAGAATTATTTCTCAACCTAATTTCCTTTACAGCCTAAATTCATTCTTCTGAGAAGGGTTCTACAGCCTGTCCAAGGGGTCTTTGTTCCACACAAGGTCAGGAACCTGTGGGCCGTGGCTCCATCCCTCCCTCCAGCTTGGCAAGAATCAGTGCTTCTGAGTGCCCACCTGTCCCATTCCAGCCAGATATGTGGTCAGGAATCAACCAAGATTCCTAATGTTTGTTTTTTTAAAAAAACCCTTTATTTTTTAATTTAATTTAATTTAATTTTATTTATTTATTTACTTTTGCGGTACACGGGCCTCTCACTGTTGTGGCCTCTCCCGTTGCGGAGCCAGGGAAGCCTTAAAAACCTCTTTATTTTTTAATGGAATTTTACCCAGCCTATATAGCATTTGTGATTGAGGGCAGAAAGAGTGTGTGAAAGGATGAGCATATATTCTCTCTCCCACCCCTTCCGCACCCATTGCCACCATGGCCATTCAGTTCAGAGCAAGGTGAAGTTTTCACAAGAGCAGTCGAAGAGCTGTGAATGGTGGTTCACTGCAGTCGTGTTAATTAGCATTTTATCAGGAGGTAAGAAGAGCTAACACGGATCTTTCCTTTTGCAGCTCCCAACAAATGTTGGGTGTGGTCTAGGTCTTCCCTGTCCAGTACAGGAGCCACTGGCCACATGTGGTTATTGAAACTTAAACTAGTAAAAATTAAATAAAATGTAAAACTCAGTTCCGCAGACACACTAGCTACATTTGCAGGATTTGACAGCCACGTGTGGCTGGTGGCGACCACACTGGAGAGCACAGACGTGGGACATTTCCCTCACTGCAGAAGTAGCCCGCAGGGCAGAGGGCCTGATTCTTCCCTGCTCGTGGCTCTCCCAGAGCCTAGCACAGGCCTGTCCCTCTAGCTTTCTCCTTTTCTCCCCGAACTCCTCCAGCCTCGCGTGTTTGACCCCCACCTCCTGCACCTCACGGAAGTCCTTTGCAAGGAGAGCTGTGTGTGATGGGTTCCCACTGGGCGCTCAGCTCCACCATTTTCAAATGATGTGGCACAATCACTGCCTCCTGTGATGCCCTTTGAATTCGGAAGGACAGGTCTATCAAAAAAAATTGTTTTAACCCGTGGGGAAACAGGCCCAGAGAGAGTAAGTAATGGGTCCTGTTTTCTGGCACAGGCTTCTTCTCATAGTTTGCGCTTTGTAACCGTGTGTCACAGTCACACAGTCTTGATTTTCAAGACCGGTGAGCTCCCCAAGCGCCGTGTAGATCATGGTGGAAAGTGCGTGGGCGTCCCCACCTGGCCACGTGACCCGGGCCTATTGCTTCCCTCTTGCCGCCTCAGCTTCCTCCTCTGGAAGATCCAGGAAGGGAGCTGCTACAAAATGATGCTAAGATTTCTTGCACTCTAACAGTCGACATAAATTTTGGATTACTCTTTACTCCTATGGCTCAATTATTTCTCACATGATTCGAAGACCATTTTAACAGTTTCCCTGCCCTTCTATTTCGGTGGCACTCACTCTGGCAGGCATCCTATTGATAATGTAATAGGGGCTTTAGTGAGACTTTCGGGGTTGTCAGCTGGGCCCCGCCACCCCAAGGAGGTCCTGCACCAGCGGCATCAGCGTCTCCTGGAAGCTTGTTCGAAGCGCAGGATTGCAGGCCTGCTGAGTTGGAATCTGCATTTCACCAAAATCTCAGGTGATTCATTTGTCCCAAAGTTTGAGTAACTCTGATCCGAGCCCTGGAACAAGGATAAATGCTTCTCACCTATGTAGAAACCCACCTGCAGGGGACCAAGCAGACACAGAGAGCTTGTCACTGCGCCAAACCCTCCCAGCTCTGCTCTGGGGGCGGGGGTTCCAGCGGCATCTATGCTCTCCTACGGCTGCCCCAGAAACGGGAGCGCATGTGTGGAGAGCATCTTGGGCTCTGGGGTCTCTTACTCAAGGGTCCATCATCTGCTCTCACAGCTTCGTTCTTCCATCTCATTAACGCTCCGACGGAAGCTCTCTGGTAAGGTCAGCCTTCCCACGGACTCCCCATGGCTATGCAAGGCCCGTAAAGTTGGGAGCAGAAATTGGGTCTATGGGATAACACAGGAGTCAGGTGGTCGCTGGGCAATGTGGCTGCGAGTCACTGAATGGCCCGAGGGGAGGCTGGCTAGCTGTCCCTGGGGTCTGCCGGAGGCCTAGAGAAACACACTGTCTCCCACCATGTGGGAAGAAAGAACAGGATTCCATCAGATTAGAACTTTAGGAAGTGGCTATTTCAACCTAGAAGAGAGGACCAGGTGGGATTCAGGATACGAAAGGCTATGGAAGGCAGGGTGAAGTTCAAGGTGGAAGATGACTCTGAGACTCTGAGTCTCTGTGCATGTGCTGCTTAGGCTCCCATGACAATGTACCACAGACGTATTAAACAACAAAAGTTTAGGGAATTCCCTGGTGGTCCAGTGGTTAGGACTCCATGTTTCCACCGCAGGGAGCCTGGGTTCGATCGATGGTCGGGGAACTAAGATAAGATACCACAAGCTGCCCAGCACAGCCAAAAAAACAAAACAACAACAACAACAAAAACCCAACAGAAGTGTATTTTCTCACAGTTCTGGAGGCTAAAGCTTTGAGATCAACGTGTCTGCAGGGCTGGTTACTTCTGAGACCTCTGTCCCTGCTTGCAGACGGCCACCCTCTCTCAATGTCCTCATATGGTCATCCCTCTTTACATGTCTATGTCCTAATTTCCTCTTCTTATAAGGACAGTGGTCATATTGAATGAGGGCCCGCCCTAATGATCTCATTTTCAAAAAGACCCTGTCTTCAAATAGGCACACTCTAAGGTCCTGGGGGTTGGGACCACGACATGTGAATCTGGGGGACACAATTTGGTCCATGACATGCCATCTCCACAGCCTCTTGTGCATCATGAGAGTGGCTTTTTCTGCATGTGGACATCACACTCTGTCCTGTGCTATGTGCCCCTGTGTACTGTGCTCCCAGCCCAAGAGTCACTGTGAAGGCTGGAAGCCAACTGGCCCTCAGGTGTTTTGGCCCCAGAACCTGACCTGTGGGGACCCAGTATAATGCAGGGTTCCTCTCTGACCTATCGGGTTCTCCCTCTTGGGAAGCAGGAATTTGAGCTGTGCTCAGAGAGACTGGGAGCCCCTTTTCGATGGGAAAGACCAAGTCACTGGCCTGGAGGATGGGTCTGGGGGGGATGAGCGCCATCATTCAAGGTCTGCATGAGGGCAGCTAAGCATCCTGGGCGTGGCCTTGAGGATCCAGAGGAACGGGACAGCTGCTGGTTAGTCTCCTAGCCCTCGTTACACAGTCGTCTGGTGCACTGTTTCCTCACCACCCCAAACTCCAGTTAGGATGGAAAGACGTACGAGCAGTGGACACGATGGGGAAGAGGCCATGGAATGGGCCACTGGGTCATAGGTGATGCCTGAGAAGCCAACGCCAGGTCCAGGATGAAGGCAACATGAGAGCTTGAGTGTATGTATCTCTGTGTGGGGTCCCCCAGACACAGACCCATAGACAAGGGTTCACCTGCAAGCAGTCGATAAGGGAGAGGCCTGGGGAGGACCAGCAGGAAGTGGGGTGGTGGAATGGAAGGGAAGAAGCCAGCCAGGCTGTGCTAACCAGCAGACCGCCACTGAGGGCAGCTGGGGTCAGGCTGCTGGGGACCCCTGGAGACGTGGAACGTTTGTCCCACTGCCTCCCTGCTTATCATCAGCCTCCACCTGAAACTGGTGGAGGCCATGGACCTCCCAGGCCTGGCCAGCGTCCCAGGCTCTAGTGCCCTCTTGCCCCTCCTGACCCTCAACCTGTGGTGCTGGCAGCCGCTGCACATGTCGGGCAGGCAGTGGGGCTGGGGCACCACGCTGAGGTCTGTGGCGCTCATGGCCTCCCATCCAGAGCCACCAGGGCAGGACCTTGGGCCACATCATTTCAGGCTCAGAGGAGCCGTCTGTGTGAACTGGTGAAGGACCAGCCATTTCTGAAAGGTGCCTTCCTGGTCAGACTATAGGTGTCTGACCGTCTATCATAGACACAAAAATCTGATTCCTTGGGCTTGACCTCGTACATCTACCCGCCCCCCAACCTTTTTCATCAGTCTATGCTGAGGCAATTTTTTCATGTTGCAGCTAGCAGAGCTAAAGAAACACAGAGAGGTCTGGAAGCACACACCTAGTAAAACACCTTTTAATAGTGCTCGTAAATGTCTCAGGTTAAGGAGACCAGCACCAGACCCAACAGAACATGTTAACTTATTTTCTGTTTCCCCCAAACCATGTAAAAGATGGGTAATCATTTGAAGATATAAGATCAATTGGCAACTGAAAATCTATTTTTCTTGTACCCTTTATCATTCTAGGGGGGAGGGGAGTTGCTTACGTCACCAAAACCGAAGAGATGGTAGGCCAGGGGCCCAGGGCTGAGACCAGATTCAGAGTGTGCCCTCCGGTGGACCCCTGGCCTGTCCCCCCCTCAGTTCTTGGGGAGCACTTGCTGGCGCAGGACGGCCCCACAGTACCCAGGGAGGGAACTGGTGTGCAGGCTTCTTGGAAGGAGTCAAGAGGCTGGCAGCGCGCTGACCTCACCCAGCGGGCTGGGACCTGAGCGCTGGCTGCCAGCCAGAACTGGCAGAGCTCTGCTCCGTGGAGAAGCTCGCCACCCAGCTAGCTGTCTTCTGCAGAACAGGAGGGAGCCTCCATGCTCCCTCACCCTGCGTCCTCCTCTCCTGAAATAGGATAGGACGCCCTGGTAAACCCCACCTCCACGCTACGGACCCCTTCTTTACAAGAACGCTGCCTTGTTCATATGCTTAACTTCTCAGAGGCTTAACTTCTCAGAGGCTCTTTCCTCATCAGGAGGACAGGTTGGGCATGATGGTAAGATAAGACGATGTAGAAAGGGCACCAGGCAGCTGCCTGGCCACAGAAGATACTCAGTAAATGGTGGTAGTTATCATGGCCTCCAAGTATGAGGCTGGGGGCAGGGAACCGGGGCTTGCTTTCTACCATTCTATGAAGGAAGGCAAGAACACCACAGGTGAAACAGCGTCAAGGAAAGGGATGGGGCTTTTTTCACCTAGGTCTTTCAATAAATATTTGGGCAGGAGGGAACATTTTGAGGTGATGGAAATGTTCTGTGTCTTGATTGTGGGGTGGCAGTGACACCGGCGCAGCATCACCAGCCCGCAGAGGAGGGGGAGAAAGGACTTGGGCTAGGTGGATAACTTAGACTCTTCCATCACCCTCCAGGTGCCAAGTTCAAGGGCAGAAAGTTTTAATTTTTCTGGAATTAAGATTTAGCAACCTGTCCTGCCTTCTCCCACATAAGTAGACAGACACACACACACACCCCTCAGCCCTGGTGTAAGGGATTCCTCACCCAGACATCTCAAATCCCGGAGGTGTCCGAGCCGCCCTCCCTGGACTGTCACTCAGGACCGCGCCCGCCGGCGGTCTTTTCTTATCCAATCGCGCCACCCGGCGGACAATCTGGACACTGCAGACTCCCCAACCTGACACCTACCAGCTAGTGTTGAAGGGCGTGGGCGTAAGAAAGTAAAGGGATCCACATGTGGAGCCGCGAACGCCTCTGCTGGGAGGCAGTTTCACTTCGGGCTTCCCCGGGACAATCAACGAAACGAGCTGGAATTGCGGGCCCTATTTTCGACGGTCGGACATTGACGAATTTAACCCGTTCGGCCCCTAGTCCGCTGCCCCAGGTCCAGCCTTCAGAAAGGCACCAGGGCGCGGGTGGAGGTCGAGTCATCCATAGTACGGCGTCCTTTCCTCCCTCGCCCCCGCCGAGGCGTCGGCGCAGGAAACTCTGAATTGGGGTGGGCCGTCTTCCTGCCTCCCTCGCTCGTACCCCAAAGCCCGGCGTCTGCGCGGCGGCTCCCCCTGGTGGCCGGATGGCGCCA
>RJWK010051180.1:0-16036 GCA_004363435.1 Platanista minor | reverse complement strand
ATACATGCACCCCAATGTTCATAGCAGCACTATTTACAATAGCCAAGACATGGAAACAAACTAAGTGTCCATCAACAGATGAATGGATAAAGAAGATGTGGTGTATATATATATATATATATATATATATATATATACACAAACACACACAATGGAATACTACTCAGCCATAAAAAGAACAAAATAATGCCATTTGCAGCCACATGGATGCAATCAGAGATTATCATACTGAGTGAAGTAAGTCAGAAAGAGAAAGACAAATACCATATGATATCACTTACATTTGGACTCTAAAATGTGACACAAATGAACCTCTTTACAAAACAGATACAGACTCCCAGACATAGAGAACAGACTTGAGGTTGCCAAGGGGGAGGAGGGGGGAGGAATGCATTGGGAGATTGAAGTTAGCAGGTGCAAACTATTATATATAGAATGGATAAACAACAAGGTCTTACTCTTTAGCACTGGGAACTATATTCAATATCTTGTAATAACCTGTAATGGAAAATAATCTGAAAAATATATATATATATAACTAAATCACTTTGCTCTGCACATGAAACTAACACAATATTGTAAATCAACTATACTTCAAAAAAAAAAAAAAACAAGCTGATGGGTGTTATACCATACTTATAAATCATGTTCCTATAAGGAGTGTTCATCCAGCTCTACTTCTGGAGGTCAAAAATTAATCCTTAATCAGACTAATACAGAGGCCAAGACATAAATGTGTGTTTTCTCTCCAGTAGGTCACAGCTATGGGCTGAATGGTTGTATCCCCTTCAAATTCATACATTGAAACCATACCCCCCAATGTGGTGGTATCAGGAGGTGGGACCTGGGGGGCTAATTAGGGTTAGATAAGGTCGTGAGGGTGGGGCCCTCATGAATGGGATTAGTATTCTTCCAAGAATCATGAGAGCGCTTGCTTCCCCTCTGCTCTCCACCCTGTGAGGACACAATGAGAAGTCTATAGTCTGAGAGAGATCTCCAGAAGCCAACTATGCTGCTCTGATCTTGGACTTCTAGCCTCCAGAACTGTGAGAAAATGTGTCTGTTTTTTATAAGCCACCTGGTCTCTGCTATTTGCTCAGACAGCCCAAACTGACTAAGACACTCATCTTCCTGTACACTTCATTTCCAACATCTGCGTATGAGAGTCAGCTCTGTCCCCAACTACCCATTAAGACACTAGGCTATGGCACCTATTTTCTTACCAACAACAAAGATCGTTGTGTTCCGCCATGAGCAAAACTAACCTGAACTGCATTTCCCCTCAAGCTATTTGTCAGGTAAGAATTCCCCTCAGCAAGAATTTTCCTATCCTTTCCTTTCCTTTCCTTTAGCCCATGCTGACCTGCATCATAGCAATTTCTCCCATCTGCAAGTGAGGAAGAAAGGCCTCTCCCCCCCAGCAGCCCCTCCCTGCACCCTCCTCGGAAGGGCAGAAGCCGCTCCTTTCCTGAAGGCAGACTCCCCAGAGGCAGTTTAATCTATAGCAGGCCTTTCCTCCAAGAAATTCACCCACATTTCCCATCTTTCAGCAGCTTTGGGCTGCGTCATTGCTCAAGAACATCTTTTCTAAAGCAAGAACACCCCAGGGCACTCCCCAGATTACATATCACTAGAGGAAGGCAGAAACCATTTTGACCCACAACTTTAATTAATTTCTGTCTCTCCATTGTGCTCTGGGATCAGCTTAAACGCTGCTGAAAGAGATCTCGGGCTTCCTGGACTGCTCCAGTGGGACAGGCCAGGATCTCAAGGAACAACAAACGGCAAGGAAGAGATAAATAACCAGTGAATGCCCCCTTGAGGATAAATGTTCACAACACTGTAAAGAAAGGGAGAAAAGAGGCAGGCAGGGGCTTCCCTGGAGGCGCAGTGGTTGAGAGTCCGCCTGCCGATGCAGGGGACGCGGGTTCGTGCTCCGGTCCGGGAAGATCCCACATGCCGCGGAGCGGCTGGGCCCGTGAGCCGTGGCCGCTGAGCCTGCGCGTCCGGAGCCTGTGCTCTGCAACGGGAGAGGCCACAACAGTGAGAGGCCCGTGTACCGCAAAAAAAAAAAAAAAAAAAAAAAAAGGCAGGCAGGCTGGCAGGGAGCATCACCGATGTCCAGAATCCTGGGTCAGACCAACACACAGCACAGCCACTGCAAAAGAAAGAGATCGGGTGAGCTCAGGGTTGCTCAGGAGCTGGTGTGACTGTGCCAGAGGTGCTCTCCTGCCTCACGTGGTATGACTTGTTCTAGCTGTGTCCTCCAGTAAGTGCCTTGCTCAGCAGGAGGAAGCAAGGAAGCCCTTAACTAGGTCACTACCCCCTGAGCCAGAGCCCCGTGGAAAAGTGACTTAGGAAAAGCTTAGCCCCAAAGGGACTTCCAAAAGTTTCAGGTTCAACACTATTGAGCGGGTGTTTGTAGACATCCACAGACATGCTTCCAGGAAGGCCTTCCCTAGATCACTGAAAGGGGTCAATGACATTCCCATTCTAGAAAAGAAAAGAAGTGGTTTTACCCAGACAACTAGGCAGGGCCAGGAATAACCTGGTGCTCTAGCTCCTCTGCCTGAGAAGCAGATCGAGGGCAACACAATAAATGAAATTAAAAATTCTCTAGAAGGGATCAAGCAGAATAACTGAGGCAGAAGAACGCATAAGTGACCTGGAAGATAAAATAGTAGAAATAACTATAGTTTCCCGATAGACCTCGTAAAGCAGGAGAAAATTTCCAGGTAGAAAACAGCTTTTTGTGGCCCCTGCAGAACCATCTCCCTCCACCCCACCACTTCCTCAGAAGGCCAGGGACACCCTCAGAGAAGGCTTCACTGATTCCTCTCAAGAAGTTTCCAGAACAAAATTAAGAGCTTGGGCTGAGGGCCAGTGCTAGTCCTTTCACCCTGTGAACAGAGGCCTTCCTTTGAGGTCAGGTACAGAGTTAGGAGCAAAGGGCAAGTCAGGAGCCTAACGCCCTCCATTCATTAGCATCCAGCACCCTCGTCATCCTGGGTCATTGAGGGGTTGAGCTCTATGGTCTGTTGTAAATTCCCTTCCAGATTTAAATGTCTGCCATTGATAGTTGACGTCAAAATGTTATCAGAGGGACTTCCCTGGTGGTCCAGTGGCTAAGACTCTGTGCTCCCAATGCAGGGACCCTGGGTTCAATCCCCGGTCAGGGAACTAGATCTCACATGCTGCAACTAAGAGTTCACATGCCGTAACTAAAGATCCTGCATGCTGCAACGAAAATCCCACACACGGCAACAAAGATCCTTCGTGCCACAACTGAGACCCAGTGCAGCCAAATAAATAAATATTTTTAAAAATATGTTATCAGAAGAGTCCTCAGGAGCGTGGGATTGGGATTCTCTGCCACATGGTCTACACATGTTTGTCTGGTGCCCTGAATAAGCTCTGAGCTTCTCAACACTGATTCCTGGGACCCTGGGACATGGTCCCAGGAGCACAGCTGGCTCATAGGCCACTGCTCAACCCAAACAGGCCAGGGGTTGTGTGCAATTCTCTGTGTCCAGCAATATTGATTAAGCACTGGGCTCGACCTGGGGGGCTGGTTTTGAACTGTCCCTACCCTCATGAAGTTCAGTCTCTTTGAAACTCTACCCTTTTCTCAGCTATCCCAACTAATCAATAGACACCAGTGTGTTACAGCTCAGATGTTAAAATTCTGAAACAGAACATCATTCCCACCTCCTTCAACTAGCTAAACAAAAAGCCATGTTTACACCCAAGAGTATCACCCTCACCCTTTAAGAAAGTCTGTGTCCTTATTTCCACGATCCACGCTGAGTGTTGGATGCACCACAGCCTTCAAATCCTAATACTTCAACCAACATACCTGAGAAGAGTAGTCTACAAGGAGGGCTAACAGTCTGGTCTGGCTAGTCCCATGTATACTTGTATCTCATTTCATCCTCACAAGCTACATATTTTTATTCCATTTTCCAGGAGAAGAAACTGAGGTTCAGAGCATTCAATAATGTGGTGGAGTCAGAACTTGGACTCCTGTCTGTTCCAAAGCCCTTGTCCCAGAGCACCAGTGTATCCTCAATCCCAGATGGAATTGCCTACAGACTCCTGGGCCCCATCCCAGACTTAATGAATCAGCATCTCCAAGAGTGAGACTCAGGCAACTGGATTGTTAAAACCCCATGGTTTTTAAGTGCTGATACATCCTATAATGGACCACATGTTATATGATTCCATTCACATGAAAATATCCAGAACAGGCAAATCTATAAAGACAAAGTTGTTGTAGGGCAGAGGGTTTCAGGTTGTTGAGAGGAAAAGGTGAGTGACTGCTAATATGGGTGCAGGGTCTCTTTGGGGGGTGATAAAAATGCTCTAAAATGGGTGGTGATGTTTATACAACTCTGTGAATATACTAAAAACCATTGAACTGTACCCTGTAAATGGGTACATTGGATGGTATGTGAATTAAGTCTCAGTAAAGCTGTTATATTTACACAAGGCTCCGTGGGCAGCTCTGCTGCATATCCTGGTTCAGAACCACTGCCCCAAAGCATCCAAACCGTGGAACAGACCCTCTTGAAGAATGACTGAGTCACAGTCCTCCTGGAGCCATGAAAATGCAAATACCACTGGGAACAATGTGTGAGTGACTACAAGGTCACCCTCAAATCTAAGTTAAAGTCTACAGGCAAGTTTGAGAAGAATGATTCAGAAATCAAGGAACTATTTGTAGAAAAATGAATCGACGCTTAACAGTTCTTTGTGGCTCACGAATTAAACTGTGGACCATGCAGACCTCATAGAAGGACACAGGGCTGGAGAGTCCCAGCATCTGAAGCTCTGGGACCACAAGGATAGCACCCGCTCTCCGTGGCTGACACCCCCAGCAGAGGGCAGCACACGTGTGCTGGCTAACGAGGACCCCTCTGCATGACTACTGTGTAAGTACAGTTCATTCCTCCCGCCCCAAAAGTCATCAGATCTTATCACAGATGAAGCCTTCAGAACTGAGGGGCACCCTCCTAGGCTCCAGTTTTCAAAGAAATCACCTTCACCAGCAGCATCATGGAGAACGGTAACCTGGACCCACCTGAGGCCAAGTTTCAAGTAAGTGATGTTCCACACTTCCCCACTCTGCGCTTCATTTAAGCTGTTCCTCCCACCTAGGATGCCCTAACCTTCCCCATCCGTCCCCAAGTCTCTTACTCATTCTTCAATACACAGCGAGGGTTAAACTGGGTCAGAGTGACAAACAGGTTTTATCCTGTGTGATATTTCTCAACTACTGGTGGTGGCCGTGTCAAAAAGAGCCGGGGAGAGGGAGGAGGGAGGAGCCTCATGGGAGGAATACTGTGATGAACAGGAGGGTCACAAATGCCACATAGTTGTGCTCTTTGAATTAAAGGATTTTAAACAAGTCACTTCAACAGGGCACACCTCAGTTTCTTCACCTGTAAAACGGGTCATCTCGTGCTTACTGAGGAGCAAAAATGAGATGACATTTTCCTTTACAGCTCAAGCCAGTACCTGACATATGCTCAGAAAATGCTGGTTCCCTTCTCCCTCTTTCGCTTGCCTCCGTCTCACTGGGAAAGGTGGAGGAGTCCTGAAAATCAGAATCAGAGTAAAAATAATGTGACGTTTAAAGGATACACCCATCAGGCTGATCATCTCCCTGCAAGTGTTGATGTTGAATCCATCGAATTTGACGTCTCTTCCTAAATATTTAAATAGAAAAGAGGAGAGGGAATCAGGATCATTTGAAGGCAGGGGAAATAATCTCCCTGGTAGGAAGCCACCAAGGACGCCAGCCAGAGTACGGAGCCAAATGTGAGCGCCACAAAAAGGAGAGAGCATGGCGGCCGGCTCCTGGGCAGGGCCCCCTGTGGGTGGTACAGGTGGGCACTGGCATCGGGGTTCAGTGTCTGAACCTCAGCTTTGCTACTCACAAGCCACCGGGACTTCAGCAAACTAATATCTCTGAGCTTTGGTTTCTTTCTCCATCAATAAGAACAGTACTTGCCCCTAAAG
This sequence comes from Platanista minor, assembly GCA_004363435.1. Classification (NCBI taxonomy): domain Eukaryota; kingdom Metazoa; phylum Chordata; class Mammalia; order Artiodactyla; family Platanistidae; genus Platanista; species Platanista minor. The sequence goes on along the minus strand of RJWK010051180.1, from coordinate 10,015 downwards.
CTAACTGGGGATAAAATGAGATAATGTAAGTGAACTTCTTAACACAGTGCTTGGTATAGGGCAAGTTCTTAATAAACCAGCTAACATTTTATTGGCTGGGTATTGTTCTAAGCACTGTACTTCTAGTCCTCAAAATAACCCCATGTGGTAGATTCTTTCATCCCTATTTTATAGATAAGGAAACTGAGGCCCAGAGAGGTTAAATAATTTGCTCAAGATCACACGACCCAGGCAGAGCTGGGATTTAAACGCAGGCCACCCGTCTCCATAGCCCAAGCTTTCAACCATGACACGGCAGCTGTTAACTTTACTGCTAAATTGATAATTTGATAAATTTAGCAATTTATCCTTACTGCTAGATTGCAGGTATCTCCTGGGAGCTACAGCCGTCCCTGGCTCCATACTCATCTTGCCTACACCTGAGAGCCAAGGCAGGAAGGAGCCAAAGACCCTGCAAATCCTCTCCTCTTCCCTGGGCTCTTTCTCTGCAAGGCAGGAAGGAGAGCTGGAGCAGGGCAGGGTGTCTCTGAGCCTGGGCCTCGGCTCTGAGCCCTGGAGAGCTGCTCAGCCCCGGGTGGGCTCACACCCGGCCTTGCCCCTGCATCCTGCATGCTCACCCCTGTCCTGCTGCCATGGGTGAACATGCCCATCACTCAACCAGGTGGAAGCCTGAACCTGGCCCATCCCTGGGCCCAACAAGAAGCCAGTTCCATGCCAGCTTACATGGGGCTGCGGTTCAGAGGGAAGGAGCAAGCCTTTCCTCAACCTGGGTGCAGCTTGATCCTCTGACAGCCCCCGGGGCTTGCTAAAGTCTAAAGACGGAGAACTGTCACGATCTAGGTCAGTCAGAATCCTCCCCTCCACGCGCTTTCCCCAGGGATGCACTATAGAACAAGATCTTCAAGCTGCACAGTTTCCCACAGTATCAAAGTTATTAATTTGGAGGGGAAATTTCGCTTCCTCTCAGCCCAACTTCTTTCCTCCCAAGACTCAGGACTCTTTTCCTGCAGGGCCGCTTGGCCCCAGAACCAGCCCCGCCTTCACCCCGCCCAGCACCCCTCCGCTCCAGCCTCTCCCACCTGCTGGATGCTCTATCAGCCCAGAGGGAATCAGGGCCCCGGGTCAGAGGCCAAAGGCCCCTTGTCGCCATCTGCAGTGCCCCTGGCCCAGTGCCTGCACCCATCCTTACCACCCTCCCCCCCCAGCATCTGTCTTAGGCTCCCAGACTTCCTGAAATGCCCCAAGGAAGAACTTAACGTTTGGAAAACACCTCATTCAGAGCCATCTTGAGTTCATTGACACTGATCTCAGAATCCTAGAAAGATGAACCCAAATGCAAATCACGTCAGGCCCTGACAAGCGTTTCAAGACACTAAATTCATGTAGAGTCAGACACCAGGTCCACTGACCCTATGATTTTAAAAGGCTGCGACATCTTTAAAAAACTCCAATTCACAGTTTCTCTTGGGTCCCCATAGCCGGGTGGGAAGTGTATATTAATGACATGAGCGGGGTACACCTTCTGCAGAAGGCTGCACATGGTGCCTTCTCCAGGCTTGCCTAACCCAAGACTAAGACATGGCAAGAAGCAATAATAGGAGCCAGTGCTGACGGGCCACATTCCTGATGTGGAACATCCTCAAACCCTCACAACAGCTCTGCACCCATGTTAGAGTTAAGGAAACTGTGATTGCTAAACACCATATACATTCACCATGTAATTGTCATTTCCATGTGATGTAACTGCTGGGGGTTCACAGCCACCAGTGGCAGAAACCTAAGACTGTCTCAGCCCAAAGTGCCCTCTTTCCCCACTGCACCTATGGGAGTTGCTATTTCATGCATAGCCCATCTCAAACTGGAAGTAGAGATTTAGGGGAGTAGGATTTCCCACATGCATTTGGGACAAATACTGAGCCAGCAGGACGATTCGTCCCTTAACTCTGAGCTGGAGGGCAGACCTCAGGCAGGATGATGAATGAGGCTCAGAGAAGGGATGCTGGACTGAGATCTGGGTTCCAGTCGTGACTCCATCTCTTACTCTCCATGTGACCTTAGCCAAGTCACTTCCTCTGGTGAGGTGTGGTCTTATCACTTGTCCCCATGGGGCCCCACTTCACCCCACCTCCACCAGCCAGGCCCAGGCTATTCTACTGGAAACCAGGGAGGTGGGAGCTGCACAGGGCAGCCTTGCCTGTGTGCACAGCTGGCCTCATTCAAGCACGGCACGGTCAGTCCCAATAATAAGACCTGGGGACCCTCTGAAAAGCCTCCAGGCCAAGAATGGGATGCTGAGATCTTGGCCTGTCCCTCACCAGGCCTTGTGCCCCAGCAAGCTCCTTAACTCTCTGTGCCTGACCCTTCACCCGCAGAGCAGGGACAGTGACCGATACTGTCCCACCAGGCAGGAGAGAAAAGATAAGGTACATGAAGAACTATACAAACAGGAACTTTTAATTTGTTATCAGTCTTGATGTTCTAAATAAAATATGGTCCCTTGGCAGCTAAGGCAACAAGGTTTTGTTAGCAAAAACACTGGTCTGAGCACCCATCTAAAACACAGATTGACTCATTTTTGCAAAGCTTTTTTTAATGGCTACAGAAAGGAATTTTGTTCCCAGGTTTTATTTTCTGCAAGGATTCTGATGTATTTTCTTCTACTCTATCCTTAAGTCTAGAAAGTGGCTCTGAGCTTCCCTGTGGGGTGGAGAGCATAGTTTTTCCCTTCTGTTATGGACTGAATGTTCGTGTCCCCAAAAATTCATATGTTGAAATCCAATCCCCAATGTCATAGTATTAGGAGGAGAGACTTTTGGGAGGTGATTAGGTCATGAGGGTGACGCCCTTTTGAGTGGGATTAATGCCCTTATAAAAGGAACCCCAGACAGATCCCTCATCCTCTTTCCACCTTGTGAGGACACAGTGAGACTTCAACAGTCTGCAAGCTAGAGGAAGGCCCTCCCCAGAATCCATCCGTGCCTGATCTCAGACTTCCAGCTTCCAGAACTGTGAGAAATGAATTTCTGTTTATTCTGTTTCATATGCTTCCCAGTCTGTGGTACATTGTTATGGCAGCCCAAGATGACGGATGCGTTCCCAGGCCCTTTGGCAAACCTTTACTATCCTTAAAAGAGCAGTGCATTCACTGTATCTATGGGGCCAGTTGTGACACTTGCAGGCCTGAGTCTGCTCTGACTTATGGCCTCACAGAACTGGAATCACAATAAGCTAAGTCAGCAGGACAGGGAGGGAAGAAGCAGGGGGCACACCAGCGTCTTCCTCTGGCTCCATGTGCCCCTGAGCGGTGCCCACACCTGGGCCAACTTGAATTCCACAGCCCAAGCTCCGCTGGTGTCCCTGCTGGTGTCCCTGAGGGCAGGCAGGGCGGCGGGCGGGTGAACACTAATCCCAGGCCAGGTGAACTGAGCCACCTGCCACCTGGGCTGAGCGATTCCTCTCATCTCTGAAGGATATTGATATAGGGAAGTTTTGCCTCCCCGCTTTTTATAAAGTCAGGGCTCTGATCCGACAGGGCCAATTTACACACAGAAAGGCTTTCGGCAGGACGTGGAGATTCGGATTTTCTGTTTTCTCAAAAAGCAGTCAACACAGCAAGAAAAATGGCCTTGGTCCCAAGATTCCTCTCCCCAGCCATGCAGGAAAGGCCTCAGGTTTAAGATAGGAAGTGGCAACAGACAGAGTTGGGGGACCGGAGACCTGCGGCCTCATCATTTATAGTCATGGAGATGTGAGGGGAAAGACTCAGGTGAGCTGAGCTTTCCAGAGCACTCTCCTGCCTGTCTGGGAGCTTGTCTATGCCCTCTACTCACCTTCCCTGCAAGCTTCTCAAACAGGCTCCTGAGCTGGCCGTCTTCTTGATCCACCTCACTGGGGTGTGGCTAAAAGGCAGGGCAATTGCAAAGTTAAGATGGGACTCGTTGAGGAGAATGAAAGACAAAGATTTAAAATTCATTCGCTCGTCATTCACTACATCTGTCGCATATCTGTCGTGTGTCGGACACTGGGTGGATGGGAGCACATGGCAGTAAACAGGAGAGGTCCAAGGTCCTGGCCCCAGGAGCTCTCCATACAGCAAGGTCCAGGGGTCTAGGGGCTTCCTCTCTCAGCGAAGTGAGGAAGTGATCCCCACCAACCCTGAATTTCTGATTTCAACACTGAATCGCTTTCAGAGATCGGTGGCAACACTGACAGCAGAGAATCTCAGTCTGGGTCTGTGGGTTCCTAAGAGATTCACTGATGACCTTCAAGGGGTCTGTGAACGTCAGATATTGCATGAAAATTGGGAGTAACGTTAACACGTGTTTTCTTAGCTTTCTCCAGATTCTGAAATAGCAACATGATTAAAAAGGAGTTAAAATCACAGCCTAGTGGAAACAGCAGAACTGGAAGCCAGAAGACAGGAGTTCAAACACCACACTGACCAATTATGAAACTCCATCTCAGGGCTCTGACATCCATTTCCTCAAGCCCAGTATTAAATTAACTAGGCTTGTTACACGGGGTCATTTGAGAATCAAATGAGAACTAATGTGTGTCAAAAGTCCTTTGAAGATTGCTAATCATTGTATGAATGACTGTCCAGAGACTTTCTGATATGACCATGGGCTCTTTGCAAAATGGAATGAAACTCCTCAACTGTCATCACCAGACAGAAAAAGAAAAGTCACAAGTTTCCCAGATGTCTTGAAGAGTTTCAGAAAACCAAGTCAATTTCTTCCAAAACCATCACTCAGGAAAGTACAGAAGGCCTGATCTGGCCCAGTGATACTGTACTACTAAGAGTAGCAGCAGTAGTAATAGTACTTACCTTTGTTGACTACCTGTCAGGTACTATACATAGATTGGTTCATGTGATACTCATGAGTACTCTATGAGATTGGTCTCATTGCTATCCACATTTCACAGATGGAGAAACTGAGGTTTAAAAGTGTTAAGTAACAGGCCAAGGTCACACAGCTGGTACATGGTGGAGGCAGGATTCAAAGTCAAGCTTGCGCACTGTTTCACCAGCCACCAGTCTGACCCCCAGAGCAGCTGCTCTCAGCATCCTACTGCAGCTCAACCTCGCCAGGGCTCTGCTTCCTCGTCAATAACACAGGGGTTCTAATGCCTATCATACTGTTTACATTTATGAAGAGTAAATCCAAAAATACATTTAAAGTTTTTAGAAGAAATGGCAAATACTTCTCATCACACATGTATGATTTTAAAGTGGTTTTGGAGAATAAAAGCTTTATATTGTCCATGTAATAAAATATACGATAACCTGAGTCTAGTGTGAAGTCTACAAATTCTGAACATAGAGTAAAATTCTATTATGCTGGGGGAAAATAAGTATGAACTGGAAAGAAATGCAGGAACGAAGGAAAGGAGGGAGGGAGCAGGGGAAGAAAGAGAGAGAAAGAGGGACTTCCCTGGTAGTCCAGTGATTAAGGCTTCACCTTCCAATGCAGGGGGTGGAGGTTTGATCCCTGGGCAGGGAGCTAAGATCCCACATGCCTCGTGGCCAAAAAACCAAAACATAAAACAGAAGCAGTATTGTAACAAATTCAATAAAGACTTTAAAAATGGTCCACATTTTTAAAAAATTTCAAAAAACATCTCTAAAAAAGGAAGGGATAGACTAGAGCTATACATTTCTATAAGGATAAATCTCAGGGCTGCGGATTGATCTGACTGCTCAGACCCACCTTCTCCAGCTCTACACCACCGGCATTAATATTCCTGCCGTCCAGTTCTAGTGTTCTTCCTCAGGGGCTGGGAAGGTCCTGGCTATAGAAGTCAACTTCAGTAATAGGGAGGATTCTGTTAAAGCAACTTTATAGCTTTCTTACCTAGGAATCATGCTGATATTCAAATACTGTATTTATAAAAATTATACAAGTTATACATGAAAACATGCACTATCAAAGCATATTCAAAGTTCAAGCCCCCCCTTGGAAGGGGAGGCGGCGGGATGAGTTGTGAGATTGCTATTGACATTTGTACACTACTATGTATAAAATAGACAATGAATGAGAACCTACTGCATAGCACAGGAAACTTTACTCAGTGCCCTGTGGTGACCTAAATGGGAAGGAAATCCAAAAAAGAGGGGTTATATGTATATATATTGTTGATTCTCTTTGCTGTACAGCAGAAACTAACACAACATTGTAAAGCAACTATACTCCAATAAAAATTTATTTTAAAAAAGTGAAAGAAAAAATGGACATGGGCACAAACGGGTACATAGCAGGTACTTCACCACTAGGGGATGTCATTGCACACGAGAGTTTTTGGATACCAGGGAGAAAGATGCTTTCAAATGATGGCATACATGGTCTGGCAAACGGTACTTCCGTTCATTCACTCCTTCAAAAAAATATTTACTGGACACCTGGCACATGTTGGGAACTGTTCTGTCTCTGTGTCTGAGATGTAGTGGTGAACAAGACACGGTCCTTGCTCTCAAGGACCTTAACGTAGTGGAATTATCTGTTGCTCTGAGAAAATATACATGAAAACTCTTTGGAAATGGTAAGCCAACCTGGCAAAAACAGGTATTATTTTACATATTACATGCTGACAGCATCTTTGAAACCCTTCTCTAGTGTGTTTGTTCAATTGCTTTTTGTTTTCCCTCCCCCATTCCAAGCAGGCCCTTTAACTGTCCAGCTGTCCAAGTCTTGGAGATTTCTGGAGGGAGGAAAACAGTTCTTGAAGGCAAGGGCAATGGCTCTTCCTGTCTCCTGTAAAGTCTTAAGTCCCCTGAAGATATTATCCCTGTGGTGTGTGTGTGTGTGTGTGTGTGTGTGTGTGTGTGTGTGTGTGTGTGTGTCAGAGGGAGTGGTACACTACAGAGAAAAGGCCAACTTTCCCTGAGACCAAGAAGATGTTGGCAGTTCCCAGGGCCCTGAAATATGGGAACCCTTGTATGGCTCCATGCATGGTGCTCTGGGGACCTCAGAAACGTTGTCCCCTAGGCCTGGCGACTCCTAGTTTACCAAAGATTCTAAGCCGCAGACCTAGTACAGAAGCCCAAGAGCTGCCAGACATGAAGGAACCTATGAGCTGAGACAGTGGACATCTCAAGGGAGAACAGTGAGGACCCGTGACTGGTACAGACTTCCTGTTGTTCTGGTGTTTCAGAACACCCCAAGACCATGGGAGGTGGAGACGGTGCACCCCGACAATGACTGAGATTGAACTCCTGCAATGGGGGTTTAGTAAGTTTTTTTAATTAAAGTATAGTTGATTTACGATGTCGTGTTAGTTTCTGGTGTACAGCAAAGTGTTTCAAATATATATATTCAGAGTATGAGAAAGAATATATGTATATATTTTCTTTCTCATATTCTTTTCCATTATGGTTTATTACAAGATATCGAGTATAGTTATACTAGGTCTTTGTTGTTTACCTGTTTTATATATTGTAGTGTATATCTGTTGATCCCAAACTCCTAACTTATCCTTCCCCCCCCCTTTCCCCTTTGGTAACCACATATTTGTTTTCTGTGTCTGTGGGTCTGTTTCTGTTTTGTAAATAAGTTCATTTGTATCATTTTTTTAGATGCTACATATAAGTGATGTCATATCCTATTTGTCTTTGTCTGACTTACTTCACTTAGTGTGACATTCTCTAGGTCCATCCATGTTTCTGCAAATGGCATTATTTCATTCTTTTTTACGGTTGAGTAATATTTCATCATCGTATATACCACATCTTCTTTACCTATTCATCTGTTGATGGAGACTTGAATTGCTTCCACGTCTGGGCTATTGTAAATAGTGCTGCTATGAACATCGTGGTTGCACGTGTCTTTTTGAATTAAGGTTTTCTCTGGATATGTGGCCGGAAGTGGGATTGCAGGATCATATGGTAACTCTATTTTTAGTTTTTTTAAGGAACCTCCATACTGTTCTCCATATAGTAGCTGTACCAGTTTACATTCCCAGCAACAGTGTAGGAGGGTTCTTTTTTCTCCATGCCCTCTCCAGCATTTATTATTTGTAGAATTTTCGATGATGGTATAGTCAGCTTTAAGTTGATTTAGCAGGGAAAAAAAAGGGGGAGGGGAGGAAGGATAGTTCTTCCCACCTGCATTGTGGACTCAGATCCACACCCTCCACACTGGCACACTGGCCTTTCTAACACACTTGGGACCACTAGGAGGAGCAGCCACTGTGAGAGACAAGACCTGGGGGGCAGTGAAGAGGCTGAGCTGGCATCTACCTGCAATGGGGACGGGGAAGGGGGCAGGAGGGAGAGCTCTGACCAGCTGGGACCACCTAGAGGCAGAAGCACAGAAAGGGCCTCTGGTGTCAGGAATTGCAGCTGACTCAAGGCAGGGGCCGCTACTGACCATTAGCTTAACTACTGGGCACCAAGTCCAGTTCAGAGACTAATGGGAATGAGGAAGAACGGACAATGGGGCACACGTTTTCTATCTAATACACTCACGGCATAACTGCCCTGCCCCCAGGGCAAGATGGGTCCATATATGGCACCTCCTCATGCATCTGCAGAATTAAGAGCTTACAGATTTGATATATGCCAAATAATACCTGCCCCTCACAAAACAGCCACACTCAATGTGCTGCCTCTGTGCACCGCATCTGAGCAAGAGGGCACAGAGGGAGGGGTAGAGGGAGTGAGACAGGTGAACCCTCAAACTCTGTGCATTTCTTCCTCCAAAGTCTGCTCTGAAATGACCTCCCCCCTAGAGCCTCCCAAAGGAGGTGCTCACTCCAGCCCCCCCAGACTACAGTCACACAGGCTTAGATCCATTTCTGGCATGAGCTGCCTTTCATCTTTTTCCATATGCTTCTGTCATTTGTCTAAAATACCGGAGGTCTGTCTAAGAGCAGGGACTAGATCTCTTTCTCCCATTGCCTTCTCCATCCTGCCCAGAAGTGCTCAAGCTCACAGCAAGTGCTCTGAAGATCCACCTGTCTGAATCTGGGGGACACTCAGACTCCCCCTATGGGGTAGGAATGTGTTACAAAGCCTGGGTTCCAGGTGCTGTGTCTATCTCATCTTCATCAGGAAGAGCCAGGACCTAGAAAATGTTGTGGCCCTGATGAATAAAGTTATTGTCCTCAATATATAAAGAGCAGTTATGAAATCAATAAGAAATCCCAAATGACTGCTATGCATCAGTGTCAGAGCTTGGCATACTAAAATGCAGCATACCTCATGTGGGTTTACAGCTACTACATCCCCAATTTCCCTAAAACACAAAGAAAGAAAAAAACAAATATGAGTAAGTAAAACATATAGCTAATGGCTAGGTTCTTTTAGGAAGTTTTTAACTCTGCTGAGGGATTGGATTCCTATGCAAGACCTTCAGTTCCTACTAGCACCAAACTGCATAAACTGAACCAGGATCCCTCCCTTCACCTCCCCAACCTTCCCCCACCCTGAGTTTTTCACCAGAGACAAGAGCTGCCAATTTCAGTGGGTGCCTCATGGAATCTAGAATGTTCCCCCTGGTGGACCACTCTTCTGGGGAATTCTCTCCCCACCTTGCCCCAGTTACTATTCTCACCTTCCCCTAGGAACCCAGCTATGTGAATCCCTGTTGAAATGGTGTCTGAGGAATGAGCCACCAAGCCCACAGCCCACGTATCCATGCACACACGTACATGGTTTATGTAGTGCAGTGTGGTGTGTGTGTGTGTGTGTGTGTGGTATATGTGGTGTGTGTGTATGTATGGCATGTGTGTGTGTGAATGTATATGTATGGTGTGTGTGTGATGTGTGTGTGGTGGATGGGGGGGTTTATACAATGTGTAGGGTCCGTGTGTGTGGTATTTGTGTGTGCGTGAGTGTGTGGTATGTGGAATGTGTGTGGTGTATATGTGTGTGCTATATATGTGTTATGTATATGTGGTGTGTGTGATGTGTGTGTATGGTATGTGTAAGGTATATCATGTGTGTGTGGTCTGTTTGTGGTGTGTGTGTGTGGTATATATGAGTGTGGTAATATGTGGTCTGTGTGTATGTACGGCA
>RJWK010051179.1:0-16035 GCA_004363435.1 Platanista minor | reverse complement strand
GTCTTACAGCACCATTCCCCCATCAGTGGGGGATGAGATGGGGCTGGGGAGGCAGAAAGACTTACAGGCGTCTCAAAACATGGGCATTATTTACAATACCGAAGGCAGGGAAACAACCTGAGTGCCCATCAATGGATGAATGGATAAAGAAGATGTGAGAGGGCTTCCCTGGTGGTGCAGCGGTTGAGAGTCCGCCTGCCGACGCGGGGGGACACAGGTTTGTGCCCCGGTCCGGGAAGATCCCACATGCCGCAGAGCGGCTGGGCCCGTGAGCCACGGCCGCTGAGCCTGCGCTCCGCAACGGGAGAGGCCACAGCAGTCAGAGGCCCGCGTACCGCAAAAAAAAAAAAAAGAAGATGTGAGATACACACACACACACACACACACACACACACACACACGTATACATGTACATATACACATACACACAGTGGAATACTACTCAGCCATAAAAAAGATGACATCTTATCATTTCTGACAACGAGGATGGATTTTGAGGATTTTATGCTAAGTGAAATAAGCCAGACAGAGAGAGAGAAATACCGTATGATTTCACTCATATGTGAAATATAAACAAAGTAAATGAACAAGCAAAACGAAACAAGAACAAAGACACAGAGAACAGAGTCATCGTCACCTTGTTCCTTCCATAGAAGGAGCGGCGCAAGGAGCAGAGGGTGCAACAGGATCAAGGATATCAACTATATGATGATGAATGGAAGCTAGTGTTTTGGTGGTGAGCACACTGTAGGGTGTTCAGAAATAGAAATATAATGTAACACACACGAAGCTTATATAACGTTACACATCAATGCTTTGTGAATAAAAACAAACAAACAAACAAAACCCACGGGCTTAGAGTCTGAGAAAGGTGGACCAGCCATACAGAGCTAAATGAATGTGGACAAAGATGGAACTTCTGAGCCTCAGTTTCTTCATCTGTAACAGGGAATGTAACACCCATTTCACAAGTTTGTTATGAAGATTGAATACATCAGTACTTAGGAAGTGGTTAGCCTAGTGCCTGGCACGTGGGCACATGGTAAGGTCTCAATAAAGAAATGTTAAAAAAAAAAGAGAGGATGGCAACATTTTCTTTCAACTACAGTGATTAATTTTCCCTGAACAACAGGAAGAGGAAGGAAAGAGTCTTGCAGAATGGAAACCAGAAGAAGCACCAGTGTTTTTCTGAGGCTGTCTGATGAGAAAGGCAGAATGGAAAGGGAATAGGGGTCAAGACAGAAAACCTGGACCCTCGGTACCTGAAAAGCCCCATCACTACCTGCTTCCCTGATGGGAGGTCCCCAGGCATCACCTCCCACTGTAAAAAAAAAAAATTGTAAAACGGACCTGTAAAAATTGATTCCAAATTTCAATGGCTGTTCAGGATCTTGGATCAAAACTCTGCTTTTTCGCCCACCCAACACCCTCTTCTGTTTTCATCTTGCTCGCACTTCCTCGGAATCCCAGGAACCAGACCTCTGTCTCCGTCTTCTTGGTTTGGGGCCACGTGTCTGGCTATCTTGATTTTCTGTTTTTCTTGTTCCTTTGCTTTGAGCATCTCCTAATGCTTTGGGTGAGGACTCCCAGTTTTCGTCCTGCTTCTGTAGAACTCTAAGTCCCTTCCTGGGAGTACTTTCCCTATCTCATTCAGCTCCCAAGTGGGGAAGACCAGACGGTGAAGATTTCAGCCCAGGTTTCTGGCCAGGGGTGCCAATGGCCCAGTCTTGGAGTCAGGCAGACAGGCAGTGTGCAAGCCTCAGAGCATCCTCACCAAGTCTGGGAAAGTCCCAGAGCCTCTCTGAGCCCGCTTATTTATAGGGACATTTAGCATAATAGAACCTACATTCTCAAGGCTCCTGTGATGATTCAAAAACCTGTGGACAAATGACCAGGGAGAAATTTGCAGCTGGAACATAGGAGCCTTCGGTAAATGGTGGTGATTCTCATCAGACTTCTCTGATTTGGAAACATGGCTGCTGCACGCGGTAACATTTCTAAAACTGTTAAAATTGCTGTCGCTATCTCACGTGGTAGAGCCCCCTCCTCATGTGTGCCCCTGAAAAGCTGCTATTAAATCCACCGTATATCTTATGATGTGCCCTTTGAACTAAGGAAATGTGAAATATTATGGTCAATCACTTGCAAGGCGTTCAGCCTTCCCGGAGAAGCAGCATATTGAGGGGAGCCTCATTATGATGACCGCCACTCTCCCGACGTCCCTTTGGTTCGGGCCACTTGGCGTGGGCACCCAGGGCTCTTTCCAAGGCTGCATGAAATGGCTAAAAGACCCAGGCTGCAAATGGAGTGGGGACGCTGGGCCTGGGATGGGCCACCCCTGGCCAGGCCTCCCATTCCACTCAGGCTCCCTCTCCTGCAAGGAGAAGGTGACAGAAGCAGGGGAGATAGGAGGATGGGCTTCTGTAGGCAAACCCCTACAGTCTCACACCAAGGGGGCTCCTGTTTGGTAAATTAAGAAGGAGCTGATTCAGGCTCCCCACCACAAGTTCCAGTGGGAAACGCGGGTTTCCCAAGATGCCTCGTGCCAGGAACTGACTTCCAGAATGAATGGCAAGGAAGAAGTGAAAGCCCTTGCTTTTCCACTTATTCCTCTGCAGGACGGAGGTCACCGATACAGGCAGGAGTGCTCTGAGCTACACAATGCGCTAGACCCTCTGTGTCTCTTCTGTTATTAATTTCATTTATTAATTCAATCAAGTGTTTATTGAGCAGCTACTATATGCCGGGCCCGGTTCTCAGATCAGGGATGTAGGAACGCACCAAATGACGTCCCCGCCCTCGTGGAGCTTACATCCTAGAGACAGGAACTGGGCAGCAACAGGTAAATAACCATGTAACGTACCAGAGGGTGAGCAGTGTATGAAGCAAAATGAAGCCGGTTAGGGAAATATGCAACTGGATCGGTGGGTGGGGGAGAGCTGAAATGGCTACCCTTTTAATTCTAAAAATATTTATACTCTACTACTACTAAGAGAAGCTAACATCCAGTGATTACAAACACTGTCCTCATTAAAGTTAATTATGAAAGATTTCTACTCTTACAGTGGAAGCATCTATGAGCCGTTAATAGGTGCCATGCACTTATGAAACTCTTGAATGCACGCTGTTATTGCATCCACCCATTTTACAGAGGGGGAAACCGAGTCTGGGCTTGGGTTAAGTAGCCTTCCGCAGTTCACAATACTGCACGGTAAATCTGGGTTTCACAACCTGCTCTGTCTGACTGTAGAAAGTTATGTTTTAACCATGCTGCTACAACAACCCTATGTGGGAGGCCGTTTCACTCAGATAGATGAAGAAACCGAGGGTCAGAGAGGTCATGAGCTAGCAAGGGCAGAATTAAATTTCAGGGCTACTGTACTCCAAAGCCAAAGTTCTTTTCTTTCTACCACTGCCCATCTCATTAACTTGGGGAACCTTAAATGACAAAGATAGGGACTGCCACTAAAACTTTCCAGCAGGACCCAGAATGCATGCCCAGTGCTCACATCTGCTTGCTCCTGGGAGGTCCCTGTTGTTCTGTGGGGCCCATGGAGGCTCCAGGAACAGCGCTTATTGCTCCGAAAATCTCGTGTGAGGGGCTGGTCCTTGCAAGGTAGACGGCTTCATGCCCATGACTGAGAATCCGTTGTCATTGTCACCAACATGCATAACCCCTATGCAAAGCATGGGCTTTATTTTGGTGCAAAGAGTCCAACTGAACCTCAGGGTGTGGGCGTGTGTCAGAACGTGACTCACCCCTGTGCGAGCTTTTTTCACTCCTGATTTGATGATGTAGACGGCTTTGAAGTCGCTGGAGACCTGACTTTAGCAAATGACCGAAACAGCGAAGATTGTACCGACAAGCTCACCGCACTCCGTTTCCAGAGAACTCTGCGCCTGTGCAACGTTCTAAATGCGTCTCTCCACAGAGCCAGGTTCACCGTAAATGAAGAAAGCAGCTGCCCACACAGTGAGGTTTGCAGGACACTGGTTGAAACTTTCTGCCTCCTTCCCCGACACACACACCCCCGCGCATACATGCACTCGCACGCACACACACAGACGCACGTGCACTCACGCACATACACGCGCACTCACGCATGCGTGCACACACACCTGCTCTGGTGCCCCAGAGGGCACCGTGGTGCGATTTTCATTTCTCAGAGCCTCAGTTTCCTCTTCTGCTAAATGAGGTAAACGATACCTTCTTAATTTACCAAACAGGAGCCCCCTTGATGTGAGACTGTAGGGGTTTGCCTACAGAAGCCCATCCTCCCATCTCCCCTGCTTTCCACCTTTCTCATCCACCATCGACCCATCTCCTCCCACCTGGGCCGCTGACACCGCTCCGGGCTCCAACTGACTTGGAGCTCATGGGACACGTGACATTGTCTGAACTTGTCTATGTAGGACAGTTCCAAGCCGAATGTACTTGCTAGCTCACCTGCTCCATGTAGAGGGAACTTATACTCTATGGAGGAGCATTCATGCACTCTCTGTCCTTGTGTAATGAGCACATTCTGTAACATGAGAGTGTCACAGCAGTGTCATGTAGCCCTTCTTTTAGGGCCTAAGTGGAGTATGTCCTATAAGTCATTCATTCATCCTCCAAATATGTCTAGAGCACTTAACGGTGTGCCAGAAATCACCCTGTATAGGCTACAGGGGTGAGCTGGATAGATGTGGCCCCTGCCTTTGGGGGCTCTCAGACCATGGAGAAAGATGGTAAGTCATTAGGTGATGACACAGTTGTTCCCAGGGGTGCTCTGATGAAGAACACCATGGTGTGGAATGCTAAGGAGTTAGGACCAAACTGGAGAAGGGCTACAATCATGCTAATCAGGGAGGGCTTCCTGGATGAGGGGAATGTGATCCCTCTCACCTAGTACACAAGCCGTTTCTAGAGCGTCCGCCATTCCCATCCTCTTTACTCCCCGAGGATGCAAAGATGCAGAGAGCAGCCCCAAACCTGCCCTAGTACAGGACAGGAAAAATTCGTCAGCCCAGACCTGTGCCCACCAGAAAGGAGGCTCCGGAAACCCCGTCGCAGGGGTGTGATCTAAATCATGGGATGATTTACTGCCAACAGCCCCTGGGGTAACATCCCTTATTCTCGGTAGGCACACGTTAAACATTACATTTTTGTTGGATACATCCATTTCATGACTCCTTTTAAAATCATCTGTGTGACCAATTCTATCACTGGACGGTTTTTGTACCTGTTCCCTAAGTATCAGGAGATGGTGCTATAAAATACTTTTAAGGCTAAACAAAACACAGGGCAAAGGGCCTTTTAGGACACTGAAAACAGCCTCTGTTGGAAGCCTCCCCTATTTTATTGAGTCCAAGGCTATGAAATGGAAGAGTTATAAACGCACCTGACTTGCCCAAACCTCCACAGCCAGACTAGCAATTAACACAGGTGGTCTCCCGTCAGAAGGACAAACGTCAGTGAGAGTCACAAGGAAAAAAAGGTAAGGGGCAAAAATAAAATCAAATAGCACTTCCCGGGCAACTGTTTGTTTCAGCAAGGAACACTGGAATTCACTAATGCAACTGAGCCACAGACTTTCACTCCCACGGATTCATCCCTCTTTTAGCAGCTCATTTTCCCCTAAGGGTCCTACACACTCTGAAGGTCCACGCAGAGAACCAGGGGCTGTGCTAGGTGTGGACGCGATACCCCTCCCCCTCTAATTCTTCTAGGTCCAGGTTGAAACCTAGCCAATTACTAAGCCATCGAGAAAGAAACTATGGCTAATTAAATTGAAATTTGGGGGGGGGGGGTTAATTAATTTGCGCTTTCTCTGAAACTCTTCCTAATTGAAGTAAACTTTAGAAGTTCTATGGATCAATGGCTCAGACAATTTGTAAAACTGTGCATACAGTGCTTCTTTATAAAGCAGAAGGTTGAAAGACGGGATGTTGGCTAGTGTATTAAATTAACACTGACCTTCAGCCCCCTTGGCCAAGTCCAACTGCTTGAGAAAATGCTCAGATACACATATAAATAGAAAATTATGGCTCTAGCAGCTATGGGAGAAGTGGAAGGGGTCTGAGGCCACAAGAGTGCACTTTAAAACAAATAGGTGGGATTCATGTCACATTTTATGATTGAAAAAATATGAATTCACCTATTTATCCATTAATTTATGCATTCACATAGTCGTTCCTCCAATAAATAATCACTGAGCGACAATGACATGCTGGGGCCCTTTGGAGCACACTGGGTAGAGAGAGAGAGAGAAAGCATCAGGAGACCTCTCTGCCTTCCTGGAGTTTAGACTCCAGTGAGGGACAGAAACAATGACCGTGGAAGTAAACGCAGAAGTCACTCAGTTTCAGCTGGAGGATGGGATGCAGCAGGGATGAGCATGTCGTGGACCATGTTTCACCAGGATGATGGGAGATGGGCTCTCTGCAGGGATAGAATTTCAGCTGAGGCTTGAATATATTGAGAAGATATGAAAAATACACAACCGCCAGGAGATTCTAAGGTATACCCAAGGGTGACACCCGTGGCTTTGTGCAAAGGCACGAGACCAACCAAGCATGCATCGTGTGGCAGACAGAAGGAAGCCTAGTGTCTAGGTTTAGAGGAAGAGAGGTACGAGTGAACGTGAAGCAAAGGCAGAAGCCAGGAGGCGGCCCTGAGACACTGAGGCTTTCCATTCAGGTTCATTGGAAGCCAATGAAAGGGTTTTGCTAAGGTCTGATTTATAGTTTTTAAAAGATCATCGGCAGACAGATAATAGGGAAATCATAAAGGAGAGAGCTGTTTCTTTTCTGCTAAAATATCAACTAAAGGAGATACTGGGTCTCTTGATACGGAATGAATGTCATGTTAGGGATGGGGGTCCTTTGTTTTTATGCATAAAGGTGTTATGAGTGTTTCTAAGGAGGCGCCAGCATAACCGGCCACTTTGAAGGTCCCCAGGGACGAGGGGACCAATGAATGGGTGACTTTGTAGATTAGGTCAAGGACAATTAATTTTTCTGGATCATGCTCGTGATCCAGGGAGAACAACAGTTTTGCTGCAGAGAAAGGTAAGAGAGAGGCGCCCGGGAATTCTCGCAGAAGAGAAGAAGAAAGCGAACAAAAATATATTAAGTATCTCCTGTGAGCCGGGCATTGTGCTGGGTGCCAGCAATAACAGGATGAGGAGGAAGAGACCTTCCTGTTTTCTGGAGGAGACAGGCAAAGAGTCGTACAAACAAATGTCAGACTGCATGCGGCTAAGGTCAAAAAATTGATCCAGCCAAGTTCAAGGTCATGGCCGGGAGGGGGTGGTGGTGGTGGTGGTGGTGGTGGTGGTGGTGCACACCGTGAGGTGAGAGGCGAGCAGAGGGGAGGAGGAATGTGGCCTCCCCACCACTAAGGAGTTCTAGTTTTGACTTAAGTAGGGGTCCCCTGGGGACCTTCAAAGTGGCCAGATGTGTCAGTCCCTCCTTAAAAACACTCAGTAGCACTTTTATGCATATAAACAAAGGACACCCATCCCTAACGTGACATTCATTCCATATCAGGAGACCCAGGGTCTCCTTTGATTGATAAATGTCTTAGCAGAAAAGGAGCAGCTCTCTCCTTTATTCTTATATTCCCTACCATCTATCCATTGATGATCTTTCAAAAATATATCTATATAAAATAAATATATATGTATTTTTTTATGTTCTTTTCCATTATAGGTTATTACAAGATATTGACTAGAGTTCCCTGTGCCATACAGTAGGTCCCTGCTGCTCATCTATTTTAGGCATAGCAGTGTGTATATTTTAATCCCCAACTCCAAATTTATCCCTCCCCCACTTTCCTTTTTGGTAACTGTAAGCTTGTTTTCTACGTCTGGAACTATGTTGTTGTTGGTTTTTTTTAACTAGATCTCTGTGCTGTTTTCTACACAAAAAATGTATCACTTACGCAATTAAAAACGAATTAAAAAAATTAATACAAGGAAGGGAAACGAATAAACTTGAGGTTGCAAAACCCACAGAGACAACATGAGCGCAGATTGAAGGAGGGAGGGAAAGAAGCCGCCCGACCTTGGAAATTCACGTGCTCCAGTGGGCACGGCGTGCCAAGGGGGCACCTGGGTGAGGGCACTGTCCTTTGCGTTGGGTGCTTGGCCCCGACGTGGAGTGTGGGCCCTTGCGGGGCTTCCCCATGGCCTGCACCACTTCTTGGAGATTTACTGTCTCCCTCGCCAAGGCATCTGAGAGCATCACCAGCTCCAGTGCTGACAACTGGGTTTCCCAGAAGGTTAAGGAAGTAACGGGCGGTTGCGGGGGGCGGGGGGGGGGGGGGAACTGCCGGCCCCGGAGAAGGAACCATTGGTTAAGTTAGAAGTGACATGGCCTTGGGAGAAAGTGACCGTGAACTTGAAGCTACTCAATTTCTATTTTCCACAGTGGGGTCAGAGAACAGTGGGCAGACACAGGATTACTATAGGCCGGCAGAATGCTCAGAACTTTCCAAAATTTCTGTCTCCCCAATTAGAACATAAGCTCTACTGACGGAGGGATATTGATTTCTTCACCTCTTGCCCTCTGTGCTTACAGCAGAGTTTTATCCTCAGGAAGGATTTGCCCAAACCATGAATATATGGATTATCCATTTACATGACTTTGGACAAGTTACTCTGAACTCTGTCTGCTTCAGTTTCCTCATCTCTAGAACGCGGGCTGTAGCAGCGCCCGCTCACAGGGCGACTTGAAATGATGCATTTTGACGAGTGCCTGGCCACTGCCAGAGCTCCGTAGATGGCAGATATTGATGCTGTTGTTAGTATTATCATCATCACATCATCATTATTATTATAATGGCCTATGAGCAACCATTATTATTCATGCTATGAATTAAGAAATGGAGGCTCAGGAAGGCAAAGTGACTGGACCAGAAACACAGCAGAGAACAGAATCAAAGCTCTCTGGGTGTAGGGCACCCAGCCACGTCCGGAGAAACGGGGGCGGGGCGGGGGACGCATAGAGGGCAGCCTGGTGCGCACATGTGAAAGGTGATTAGGGAAGATGGAGG
The DNA here is from genome assembly GCA_004363435.1 of Platanista minor. Taxonomy (NCBI): domain Eukaryota; kingdom Metazoa; phylum Chordata; class Mammalia; order Artiodactyla; family Platanistidae; genus Platanista; species Platanista minor. The sequence continues at coordinate 6,998 of RJWK010051179.1, read as the reverse complement.
GAGATGTGTTAGTTTCCTGTGGCTGCTATACAACTAGGTGGCTTTAAACAACAGAAATTTATTCTCCCGCCGTCCTGGAGGCCAGAAGTCCCAAATCTGCGTGGTCAGCCGGGCCAGGCTCCCTTCTCAAGGCTCTAGGGTGGACTCTCTTTTACCTCTTCCAGGTTCTGGCGGTTGCTGGCAATCTTTGGTGTTTCTTGGTTTGCAGACACATCAGTCCAGCTTCTGTCTCCATTTTTACACCATCTGCTCTTCCGTGTCTCCTCCCCTTAACTAGTCTTCTAGGGACACTTGTCAGATTTAGGGCTCACCTCAGGCAAGGATCACCTCATCTCAAGATCCTTAATTTAATCACATCTGCAAAGACTCTTTTTCCAAATAAGGTCACATTCACAGCTTCCAGGGGAGGTATCTCTTTCTTCTGTGGTGGTGGGGGGCTAGTGAACTCAGTACAGAGGCGCATGCCCTCAAGAGTAAGTAAAACAAGCAACGTGATCTTCGGGAAGACAGATGCCTGGACTCACCTCTGAATAACAACCACCAATGCAACTGGCATGATCATGCTTCGGGCATGGCAGGTTCCTTGCTGAAATCGCAGCCTTTCAGACGCCGTCTCTTTGAGACCTCCCTAGAGCCGTGCGACTCGGCTACTATCACCAGCCTGCCTTTACAGAGGAGGCACACGAAGCACAGAGAGAGGAAGGAACTAGCCCAGACCCCACCACTTGCAAGTGGGAACCGGGATTTGAATAGAGACAGGCTGTCTCCAGAGCCCTGGTTCTGGAAAGGCATGTGTGCACTCAGATGCAGACACGCACGCACGCACACGCACACGCACACACACACACACACACAATTTGAGGTCTGGTAAGAATCAGAGCAGAGCAAGATATAAGTACCCTGCTGGAGGCTGATGTGCAAAGTTACAAGATGACAGTGAAGAGACAGGAAGAGTCAACTCTTCATTTGCTTTTGTCTCATCCATCAAAGGGAATGAGCTTAGACCAGAAAGAGCAGAACCAACATGGTTGGGAAGCCCGAGGTACGTGAAGTGATTTTAAAAAAAAGAGCTTCAGTCCAGGCAAAATGGATTCAAATCTTCAGGGTGGGTATCTAACCAGGATCCTCTGGTCCTAAGGAATGCGGATACTCTGTGATGTTGAACTAGGAGCCACAAAGGAGCCACAGAGTTAAAGCTACAAGAACTTGATTCTGACAGCCAATCTGACCCCTCACTGCATCGCTTAATCTCCTGTGCAACTTCTGGCAACCACTTTCTTAATTTCACCTCAACTTTTAATCCATACAACACAGCCCTGTCCATAAAGTCTAAAGACACCGAGTATTTTTTGTTTAATAAGCTGAAGATTTCCTTGGTGACATTATGTACATTTCCCCTTCGTTTCCAGAATTTATGGCCTCCTGTAGAAATAATAACAGTTTCAACCTCCTAGGGCTGTCGTGACGGTTAAATGCCTTAATACCTGTAAAATTACTTATCGGGGTGCCTGGCATCCTAGGCATTCAGCACATTTGACTTAAGATGTTTTGCCCAATCCACTCTCCAAAAGAGTTGACAAACAGGGTATTTTTCTTTCCCAATTTAAAAATTTTCCATCCCAAACTGCAGCTTGTAAAAGTCTTGCACTATAAATGATATCTGATTTAGCGCAACATCTATATTTCGTGAGTTTCTGTTGGATATGGCGACACTTATATGTTTCAACAGAAATGATCATGACATTAGATTTTCAACACCCGAAAGGAGTTTTAGAGACACTGAACTAGGGCCGGGATTGGCAAGCTTTTCCAGTCAAGGGCCATCTCGAGAGTAAATATTTCAGGCTTTGAGGATCACAGGATCTCTGTCGCAATGGTTCATCTCTGCAGTTTTAGTGGGAAAGCAGCCCCTGGGAATATGTAAATGATGGGGAGTGGCTGTTTCAATAAAACTTTATTTACAAAAACAGGTGGAACCTGGATTGGGCCAGAGGTTGGGTATGCCAACATTTTGCAGATGTCAACAGTGATTTCTGAGGCATCCAGGAAAACAAGGTCATGTCCAGGAGCCTCTGGACAGGAAATGAGGAGAAGATTTTTGAAAAGAGAGCAGATGAAGGCGTCCAGAAGGGATAAGCTTGATTTGGGGCCTGAGGTGCAGAATAACTTGCCCAAGGCAATTCCTGTTGAATGTGGCAGCTGTGGGAGTTTGAACCCAGGCGTTCTGCCTCTGTAGTCTGTGTGCTGAGGGTGTTTGGGAGAAGACGACTGGATTTTTACATTTTAAAAGGTTTTTAAAAGCCTGTTTTCTGGAGTGGCTTGGGGTGGGAGCCCTGGGGGCAGCAGGCGGCCATTTGGGTGGCAGCCGAGGTGAAAGGTGCAAGACCAGTCCTCATGCTTTGTCTCTTACAATGACATTTATTTTCTTGGGACATTTATGATTGGGAATGTGTTTTGTATTCTTCAAGCACTTTTACCCACTTCTGGATCTGTTTTCTCAGTGACAAGGCTCTCTCGGAGGCAGATGGGCTGAGGACAGCTGTATCCATGTACAGATAAAGCTGTGAGTTATTATTTGACATGAGATAACACAGCAAGGCATCGATGTGACAAGGTCACAGAGCTAGCTTCAGGGAGAACTGGCTGTAGGTAAGTCCACTTCACCCAGGGTGGCCCAGAAGTAACTCAGGTGGAAATAGAGTTTGCTGTGCTAAGATTAAGAGCTCTCTCTTCCTACCCAAATCATATCCATTTCTGTTCACTGTAATCCAGTGGCTTATCAAGCCTTGCGTGGTCGCAGGGACTGTACCACGAGTCTCATCTGATTTAACTCTTAATTTTTACAACAAGCCCACGAGGAGAATACTCTTAGAATCCCATCTTAGGAGGAAATGAAAGCTCAGTCATAAGGACACAAACACTAGCAAGAACACTGAGTCATTTGTAAATCGCCTTGGCAGGGCATTACCCTCTCCGTCACGGTTTGAGCGCCATGAAATCCTGTTAGGTACCAGACTCAGGGGCAAAGCCTCACTTCACTGTTTCCCTAACACGTGAGAATCTGAGCAAACCCAAGACACTCTCCCCAAGCCTCAGTTTCCTTCTCTGTGCAACGGGAGTAAAAACGTCCAACTCTCTGAGTCATAGGGATTAAGTGAAATAGCAAACGTTGCCAAGCACCCATGTTTTCTCATCCCTGCAAGTCATTCATTCAACGAGCACGCATTAATTAAGCGCCTCCGGAGGTGATTAGCAGCCGGCATACAGTAGGTGCCTAATATATGTTGCCTCCCTAAGCATCTCTCATTTCTTTCTTCACTGACTTTTCAGAGGGCACTGCCCGGCCAAGAGCATCTTCATGATATATGAGCTCCAGTGGTTGTAAATCAGAGGCTCCATTTAAGAAAAGGGGAAAAAACTTGCGATTTGGGTTTTGGAGCAGCCTCCGGACCAGGAAATGCAATTTGGGACATTTAGGGCAACTCCGAATTTTAGGACACTTGGTTGTGCTGGGTAGGAAGACAGAGAGGCAAAAGGAGAAATTTCAAATCCTGGTGAGCTCTTGCAGGGTGTTGGGCAGTGGAGATCAGGGGTCTGGGCCTTGTATGAGAACACGGTCTGTTTTTGTTTTTGTTTTTTAAATCTCCTGCCAATTTCTTAATGAAACAGGAGGCAAGAGGGAGCAAATTCTCTGCAGAATCTCAACTCCCTCGAGCTGAGCCGGCGCTTGTGTGAGACAAAGCGTGTGGAGGTTGGAGAGGGAAACTGCCACTTGTGATTTGGAAACCCTTCCTCCGGCCAGTGTAACTCCATTAGGTTTTGGAAGTGAACCCAGGTAGCACGGGGGGTTCTGAAAGTCATATTCGCCAACCAGTGTGTAATTAAAATGGAGCCCTCAGAAGAATCACTCCTCTCTCAATTGCTCCAGCCACCCTCCATCTGATTGAACGCCAGGACGCTGCTGCCTCGAGCTTTGGCTAGCTTTCGGCCAAGCTGTTTAACTATCAGTTCTACGTTGCCTATATGCTTAGCACTAAGGCACACAGTCAGTCGGTTCTCGGTATGCACAGGTTTCACATCTGTGGATTCAACCAACCACACATACAAAATATCTAGGGAAAAAAATTCCAGAAAGTTCCATTGTATGAGGTATTAAAAATTATCTAGAGATGATTTAAAATATAATGGAGCACTCATCTGTGGAATCTAATTTAAAAAAAGATACAAATGAACTTATTTACAAAACAGAAGCAGACTTACAGATACTGAAAACTTATGGTTAACAAAGGGGAAACACTCCGGGGCAGGGGCCGGGTAGGGAGAAATCGGGAGCTTAGGATGAATACGTGCACACTACTATATACAAGATAGATAACCAACAAGAACTCTACCCAATATTCTATGATAACCTGTATGAGAAAAGAATCTAAAAAAGAATGAAGATACGTATATGTATAACTGAATCACTGTGCTGTACACCTGAAACTAACACCACACTGTAAATCAACTATGCTCCAATAAAATTAAAATATTAAAAAAAAATCAAAGCCGCTCTTTGATGAGACTAATCTGTTATAAGGTTGCAATTAATTTGGTGGTATCACACTAGAACAGACGTAATACTGCCATGTTTCAATCATCAAACCTTTCGTAATGGATCACAGCCTGAGAGTAGTTACGGTGTACAGACCCTCCTAGATCCAGAAGGTCAAACCCTATTATGATGAACTGCTTATCGACGCTCAAAACTGTTGTTGTTAATGACATAATAAATGTATGATTAGAAAGCTAAAAAACAAAACACAAAAAATATAACGGAGGATGGGAGTAGGTTACATGCAAATGCTGAGCCATGGTATGTAAGGCTGAGCATCTGTGGAGTTTGGCACCCCTGGGGGGTCCTGGAACCAATCCCTGGCAGATACTGAGGGATGGTGGTACCTGGTACAGAATCAGGCGCATCCTTCATGGTGTCTGTCTCTAACTCTTCCTAATAACCGCAGCTCTGAAACACGAAGAGGCAGTTTTGCAAGCTCTGTCTCTCTCCCTTTCACCCCAACCTGCCCCCTTCCTGCTGTGATTTTTTTTTTTAACTCCTGTTTCACTTCCTACATTCTGGTTCTTGTTCTTCCTGGAGACCCCGACCAGGCAAAAAACACCAGGGCACATTAGGTTAAAGGAAAGCTTATTTCCTCCTCTCTGCTTGGAAAAGCCAGTGGTGTCAGAGTTGACTGATCTTCCAAACACAGTTCCTCATAAGATGGGGGCTGCAAGTGAGCGACCGAGAAATGCGTGGAAATAGGCTGACTCTGGCCTGACCAAACTGATCTTTAGAGAAGCGAGAGTTCGCATCAGACCCTGCGCTTCCAGAAAAACTTAACACAGGAAGAAAATGCCATGCAAATAAAATTTCACACCATAGGTATCAGGTGAATGGTGCCATTTCTCCTGGATCCATGGTGGAATTCATAGAGAAAAATGCAAGAGCTAAATTACTGCATTCTAAAACCTCCATTTAGCATCTTAAAAATTCAAAACCTATACAGTAAGCAACAAAGTGGAAGAAACATCTGACCCCAAATATGAGAGAAGTGGTTCCTATCAGTGGTGGAGCCTCTCCCCAAACAAATAACCCCTTTAACACTGCATCCCTATGCTGTGATGTGAACACAGATATTTGCTCAATCTTTTATAAAATTTTATGAAAATAAAAGCAAATTTAGGAAATTGTACTATTTTATTGCCCTGTAATATATAATGTAAGTGAAAACAGTTTGTTTTCTGTTTCAATGCAGCTTCAGAACGAATTCGAAATTGCCCTCTTCGCACTTGATCATCTTTCCTGATTCCTTCCGACAGGGAAATGTGGGTTATATGGTTAATATCCATATAACACAAAGAGCAAACGCACAAGGACAACAGACACGAAGTGACCACGGAAAAATCGTAAAGATTGCAGATTAGGATATGGCCAAGAAGTCAATCAAAAGTTTCATCTTCCTTAATAATCAAAGATATTTCAATTAAAATGCACTTGCATTTGGTAGTATACCTAAGTCCGTGCCACTCTCTCACTTCGTCCCAGCTTACCCTTCCCCCTCCCCGTGTCCTCAAGTCCATTCTCTACGTCTGCGTCTTTATTCCTGTCCTGCCCCTAGGTTCTTCAGAACCATTTTGTTTTTAGATTCCATATATATGTGTTAGCATACGGTATTTGTTTTTCTCTTTCTGACTGACTTCACTCTGTATGACAGACTCTAGGTCCCTCCACCTCACTACAAATACGTCAATTTCATTTCTTTTTTTTTTTTTTTATGGCTGAATAATATTCCATTGTATATATGTGCCACACCTTCTTTATCCATTCATCTGTCGATGGACACTTAGGTTGCTTCCAGGTCCTGGCTATTGTAAATAGAGCTGCAGTGAACATTGTGGTACCTGACTCTTTTTGAATGATGGTTTTCTCAGGGTATATGCCCAGTAGTGGGATTGCTGGGTCATACGGTAGTTCTATTTGCAGTTTTTTAAGGAACCTCCATAGATAGCTAATGGGAAGCAGCCGCATAGCACAGGGAGATCAGCTGGGTGCTCTGTGACCACCTAGAGGGGCGGCATAGGGCGAGTGGGCGGGAGACGCGAGAGGGAGGAGATGTGGGGGTGTATGTATATGTACAGCTGATTCGCTTTGTTATACAGCAGAAACTAACACACCAGTGTAAAGCAATTATACGCCAATAAAGATGTTAAAAAAAACAAAACATGCATCATCTTTACTAATCACATTAAGCAAATCTGTTTTGTCATTGATTGACGCGATGCAGGTAAAAGTATGAGTTATGAAGGCTATGGCTCTGCTGTTGTTCTCAGAGGGCAAAGGTCATCTATAAAAGCAGCATGGCACCCCTACTTTATGGTCCAACCCCTTTTGTGGCCGGATCACTCCAAGCATAACTGGATGCTATTACGCATTTACTTTTTTTTTTTTTTTTTTTTTT